>JACEEZ010003230.1:10000-15000 GCA_016584305.1 Chionoecetes opilio
ATAAGGAAGAAAATTAATAAAAGGAGTAATAAAACTTAGGTCAAATAAAAGAATAAACTAAAAAACTATAAGGAGGATAAGGAATAAAAAACGAAGGAGGGAAAGAGAAGCAAGCAGAACGAAGAGTGACGAAGAAAGAAAGAGGGAGAAAAAGAGAATGGCAGTTAAAAGAGATGGTAGTCAGTGGAAGAGGGACATATAGGAAGGGAAGACAATATTTACAAGGTTAGATAAGCAGGCACAAGGTAGATGGGTGTAAAGAAGAAGGGGGCTGGGTGGAGGAGGGGTGGAGGGGTGTAGAAGAGGATGGAAGAGGAGTAAGGAAGGGGAGTGGACCGCCATCAAGCGTGTGGGTGGAGTCGTGTAAAACAGGTTTATCTCCTTTAGTAATTTGTAAGTCTTGATGAGAGAGAGAGAGAGAGAGAGAGAGAGAGAGAGAGAGAGAGAGAGAGAGAGAGAGAGAGGAGAGGGAGAGAGAGAGAGAGAGAGAGAGAGAGAGAGAGAGAGAGAGAGAGAGAGAGAGGAGTGCTTATTACACAAACCATTATCTTGTGAGGTGCGTGAAGAATGGTTGCCGCTACTTGAGGCTCAAGATCAAGACGAGGGTGAACTACGGAGAGAAAACTTACCTGAGAAAGAGAGAGAGAGAGAGAGAGAGAGAGAGAGAGAGAGAGAGAGAGAGAGAGAGAGAGAGAGAGAGAGAGAGAGAGAGAGAGAGCGAGAGAGAGAGAAGAAAAGACAGACAGACAGACAGACAGACAGATAGACAGACAAATATTATATTACACCTATCATCCTTTAACAAATTTCGTGATCTAAACATAAACAGTAAACAGAAAACAAAAATGCCAACAGAGACAGATTTCAGACTTCCCGTAATACGAATCCTCCTCTTCCTCCTTTTCTCTTCCCTCCCTACTCTCTTCTTTCCTCCTTTCTATCTTTCTTATATCCTCCCCTCTCACTCTCTCCCAGTCTTCCATCCCTTTCATTTTGTATTCTTTCATTTCTTACTTCACTCTTCCTGTTTTTTTCTTATATCCATGTTTTCCATTTCTTCCTTTCTTCGTCCTTCATACGTATTTTTTCCCTTTCTGCTTCTTTTCTCCCTCTTTGCTGTTTTTACTTTTACTATTTTATCCAGTGCTCCCCTCACCTTTCCCCTCCCTTCCTCTCCTCCTTCTCCTATTCCTCTCTTCTTTTTATTCGTCGCTTTTTTTTCACTCCCATATATCTAATTTTACAAGTCCTGAGAGAGAGAGAGAGAGAGAGAGAGAGAGAGAGAGAGAGAGAGAGAGAGAGAGAGAGAGAGAGAGAGAGAGAGAGAGAGAGAGAGAGAGCAGGAGAGAGAGAGAGAGCAAGAGAGAGAAAGAGAGCAAGAAAGAGAGAGACCTGCCCTAAGACCGTGAAAAATTTACTCTCGCGACGTTCCATATATGGCTAGTTTTCAATGTATGTTTTTCATTATTCATTTAAATACCACCGCACGCGCGTATACATAACTCTCTCTATATATATATATAGGAATAAGAGGAACACCATTAAAGTTATTTTCAAGTTATTTGACAAATAGGAAACAAGCTGTATATTGTAATAAGAAAACATCAGTGCTGAAAACTGTTGACAGGGGAGTACCTCAGGGATCAATACTGGGCCCATTGCTGTTCTTGGTATTTATAAATGATATTTCCAATGCCAGTAAAAAATTTAATTATGTTCTTTATGCAGATGACACCAATCTGCTCTTACAGGATAACAACTTAGATCACTTGAATGCGGTGTTAAATACTGAACTAGAAAAAATTAGTAAATGGGTTTCAGCTAACAAATTAAAGGTAAATATTACAAAAACTAATTATATGCTATTTCAAAATCGATCTGTAGTATACAACATGGGTCCAGTATATATGGATGGGTGTGAACTAAAGAGGGTTGCATGTACAAAATTTTTGGGGGTTATCATAGATGAAAACTTGAATTGGAAAAATCATATTCAATCAGTCTGCTTAAAATTGTCAAAAACTTGTGGAATATTATACAAAATTCGTTACAATTTAACAACTGATGCTTTAAAAAGTATATATTATTCCCTGTGTTATCCTCTTATTATATATTGTGTATCCATCTGGGGTTGTACGTGGCCGTCAAATGTAAAGGAAATTATTGTCACTCAGAAGAAATTGATCAGAACCATAACATATAGAGGAAAACATGACTCTACACACTTTTTATTCAATGAGTTAAAATTACTAAAATTTGAATTACTACTTAAATATTTTTGTCTTCTCACTGTTTATAATGATTTAAATGATAATAGTAACAACAGAAAAATATTTAGAATGATTCATCACAGCCTAGGTACCAGAGGTAACAATGTTAACTTGTTATGTCCACAACCAAGAACAACACTGTACAAATTTTCTATATATTGTTTTGGCCCGAAATGTTGGAACGCATTACCAGATGACATCAAAACAGCAAATAATCTCAATATATTTAAATTTAAACTTAAACAGTATTTATATAATTTACAAAGTCAAGTTCTTATAGATTGAAAATGAAAAGACAGTAAATTTGTGCTCCTGAAATTTAGGTACTTTTTTTTTTTTATATAAAAAACATGTTTTCACTGAGTTTTTATTTTTGTATGTTAATCTTTATTTGTAAATTATTGCCGTCATCGTATTCGCATTTAGATTATGTTAACTGATTTTATGTCTGCTAAGGAGCTCATGCTCAGCAGACTAATGCCTATAAAATGTGTATATATTTATTTATGTGTATATAATTGTTATTTGGCAATAAACTCTATAAACTCTAAACTCTCTCTCTTCTCTCTCCTCTCTCTCTCTCTCTCTCTCTCTCTCTCTCTCTCTCTCTCTCTCTCTCTCTCTCTCTCTCTCTCTCTCTCTCTCTCTCTCTCTAATAGACTAAGTTCGAGTGCTCATTATGATACTCTTAGTAGTAGTAGTAGTAGTAGTAGTAGTAGTAGTAGTAGTAGTAGTAGTAGTAGTAGCAGTAGCAGTAGTAGTAGTAGTAGTAGTAGTGGTAGTAGTAATAGTAGTGGTAGTAGTAGTAGTAGTAGTAGTAGTAGTGGGAGTAGTAGTAATAGTGGTAGTAGTAGTAGTAGTAGTGGTAATAGTAGTGGTAGTAGTAGTAACAGTAGTAGTAGTGATAGTAGTAGTAATAGTAGTAGTAACAGTAGTAGTAGTGATTGTAGTAGTGGTAGTAGTGGTAGTAGTAGTAGTAGTAGTAGTAGTAGTAGTAGTAGTAGTAGTAGTAGTAGTAGTAGTAGTAGTAGTAGTAATAGTAGTAGTGGTAGTAGTGTTAGTAGTAGTGGTGGTAGTAGTAATAGTAGTAGTAGTAGTAGTAGTAGTAGTAGTAGTAGTAGTAGTAGTAGTAGTAGTAGTAGTAGTAGTAGTAGTGTAGTAGTAGTAGTAGTAGTAGTAGTAGTAGTAGTAGTAGTAGTAGTAGTAGTAGTAATAGTAGTCTTTAGACCTTGTTATAAGCTCTCTTACGCATGCACTACGTACATGCTTCCCATCTGCCATCAAGAATCCTGAGTCCAGAAAATTGTTTCTTATAAGTTTTATAAGATGCAGAGCATCAGCAAAGACATAAATTTCTGGATCAGAGCTCCTACTACAGGTCAGGAGGAGGATTGCTAAGGATTACAAAGGAAACACAAACAGCCACAGACCCTTAGAATAGAGAAGCAATACGGACAATACGGACATTACGAATAGAGAAGCAGGAGGAAGATAAAACAAGTATGGAAAGGATGAGAATGAAATAGAATACAGAGAAGCAATTAAGAAGAAAAAATGAAATGAAAGATTCGAGACAAAATTAAGGAGGAAAACAATACCTAAAAAAAAATATTATAATGAAAAGGGGGAAAAAAAAGGAAAAAAAGGGAAAAAAGGGAAAAAGAAGACGAAAGATTATGACGCGAAAAAAGGAAAATAAAAATGCAAAACCTATAAAACGCACCAAAAAAACAATACACAAAATTATAGATAAAACACGTCACAGGCAGCAACAAGAACATCGACAACTTATTATATAGATACAATACTTAATACAAACAGGAATATTGAAGCATACAAATAAATAATAGCCTAGAGGAGGAGGAGGAGGAGGAGGAGGAGGAGGAGGAGGAGGAGGAGGAGGAGGAGGAGGAGGAGGAGGAGGAGGAGGAGGAGGAGAGGAGGAGGGAGGAGGAGGAGGAGGAGCAGCAGCAGCAGGAGGAGCAGGAGGAGGGAGGAGGAGGAGGAGGAGGAGGAGGAGGAGGAGGAGCAGCAGCAGGGATTACATAGGATTACATAGGAATAACAGACACCAGGAGACCTATTGGTCCATAACGAGGGTATCTGCTGAACTACATACTATAAAACTAACTATCAACTACTTGTAAGAAAACAGTTGGAAAATGATACCATGTCCCTAAAGAGGATAGGAACATGGAAGTTTCATAGTGCAGAATGATAGGATATGAAAAATACTAACTACAACTACCACTACCACTACAACTAATCGATACGGGGGACTAGATATGAATTCGCAGGGCACTATCAATACCCATTTACTTTACAGTGCGCGTCAAGTCTGTTTTTAAATGTAGTTATTGTGCTGGCTCCGACAACATTTGCTGGTAACTTGTTCCATCGATCAACGACTCTAACATTGAAATAATTTTTACGGAGATCGGTGATGCAACGTTGACCGTTTAGTTTTAAACCATTATTTCTTGTTGTCACTTGAGTTGAAAGCTCGAATAGGTTCTCTTGATTAATGACATCAAATCCTTTTAGGATCTTAAAGGTTTCTATCAAGTCCCCACGGATTCTTCGATCCTTTAAGGAAAACATATTAAGTTTCCGCAGTCTCTCTTCATAAGATGAATTTCGCAGAGATGGAATTTGTTTGGTTGCTCTTCTTTGCACTGATTCCAATTTGGCTTGATCTTTTACGAAACAGGGCGACCAGAATTGAACGGC
>JACEEZ010003230.1:20000-27500 GCA_016584305.1 Chionoecetes opilio
TAACAGAAATAAGGAGGTAATAAGGGAAAGGGAGGGAAATGTAAGGGTAGGGGTGAGGGGAAGAGGGTGAAGGAGGTTAAAGGGGAGGGGAGGTCAGAGGGAAGGTGTTGAAGGTGACAAGGTGAGGAATAAGCTGCGATAAATTATAGTGATTAACTTGCTCTAAAAACACACACACACACACACACACACACACACACACACACACACACACACACACACACACACACACACAGTAAAAGTATAAATATAAGTATAAATCGTAGTAGTAGTACGTAATATTTGGGTTCTAATATCTCTCTCTCTCTCTCTCTCTGTTGTTGTTAATATTTTTTCAACACTTGTGGTTGACGCGAGCTTTTGCCTATAGCAGCCCGCCTGTGGAATTATGGCATTACAATAAAAAAAGGCAGTGTATTGGAGCTACCTTGGGGGGGGGGGGGTACTCCCGAACGGTGGAGGTGAGAGTGGCCAGAGGGACAGATCTAATTACCGCAGCAGCAGCGGCGGCGGCACCTGGATGTCCGGGCTGCAGATGAGGTGGGAGGCGTTCCCTGAGGTGGGAGGTTGCCTCGCACTTCAGGAGGTAGTGTTGGAGTGCAAAGGGGGAGGTGACCTGGCAGTGATCACAGGTGATGTCCACATCGCCCTGGCGGATTTCCTCAAAGCAGGGAAAGCCGAGGCGGAGACGGTGTAGTCGGTCCCGTACGTGTGGGGGGATGGATGGGTCTTGGGGAAGTGGGTGGTAAGCTGTTGCAGCAGCGTACCAGGAGGCAGAGGGTGATGATAGGGCGACCGTGGCCTCCTGTTGCTGGCGGGACAAGGCGTGCGAGCAGACTTTATTTTAAGTAGAGTTTGGGAGAGGCTGGGCAGAACAGCCGTGGTGGGGCTGGGAAGGGCAGCGGCTGATTTTGCAGCTCTGTCAGCTGCTTCGTTGCCACTAAGGCCTACATGGCTGGGAACCCAATTGAGGGTGATTTTGCAGCCACGTGCAGCCACGTGCAGTCAATGGGCCAGAAGAAGAGTGGAGGTGAGGAGGTGAATGTTATCCTGTGTCTGTGTGTCTCTGAGGGCCTGGATAGAGGATTTTGAGTCTGTGTGTATGATGACATGAGGGGAGTGACTCTCCAGGGCGTGGTGAAGAGCGCCACGAATGGCGACTAGTTCAGCCTGGAGGCAGCTGGCGCCATCTGTTAGACGCCATTGTTTCGTGGTTTGTCCGCTCACAAAAGCCGCTCCCGCTGCTCCTGTGGCAGGATCTACTGACCCGTCTGTGAAGATAGTGAGGGAAGCAGGGGTCGTCAAGTCATCCATGACCTGTAGACCTCTCTCTCTCTCTCTCTCTCTCTCTCTCTCTCTCTCTCTCTCTCTCTCTCTCTCTCTCTCTCTCTCTCTCTCTCTCTCTCTCGTGTGTGTTACTTGGCCCCAACTCACCCCCATTGTCTTCCTTTCCCTCCTCTTCCTCCTCCTCCTCTTGCTTGGAAAGTGCACTACCGCAGTGGATTGAACGGAGCTGGGGCCTGATTGACTGCTGCCTCCCAAGAAAGCGCCAGGCAAGGCTGCCGCACCACCCTTGAACTTCCACACTGAGCCTACACCAACACTACATTAGACCTCATAACACACACAGATAGCCCCGAGTTAACGGTTACCACTACTACTCTCGACCTGTGACGGGCTGTGGTTCAGTTAGGGTCCTGACAGTTAGTGACCACCATCGGGATTTAAGGTACCAGGGGTCACTGCTGCAGGAGGCATTGAAGTGTACGGCGTCCTACATGGAAAGTACACAATCCGCAGTGGATTGGACGGAGCTGGGGCCTGATTGACTGCTGCCTCCCAAGAAAGCGCCAGGCAAGGCTGCCGCACCACCCTTGAACCTCCACACTGTGTTCACACCATTACAAAACACACATAACATGACCTATCTATCAAGCACTAAACCTACCCCCACAAACTAGTAGTAGTTTGCCATAGATTACAGCTTTCAACTTTCCTCACAAATTCAATGCAGTTTTTCTATATTGCATGGTATCACTTCTTTTCCGGCCAGCTTCGGCTGGAGGGATGGATGGGTGGGGAGGAGCCTTCTACTTCCTATCCTTTCTCTCTTATTATCTAGTTAATGTAGTGTAGTTAAAGCAAACAGCCTTGTAAGGACCTATCGGTCTGTTGCTGCTTGTGTTTCCTTTGTATTCCTTTGTAGTAGTGGTAGTAGTGGTAGTAGTAGTAGTAGTAGTAGTAGTAATAGTAGTAGTGGTAGTAGTGGTAGTAGTGGTAGTAGTAGTAGTAGTAATAGTAGTAGTGGTATTAGTGGTAGTAGTAGTAGTAGTAGTAGTAGTAGTAGTAATAGTAGTAGTAGTAGTAGTAGTAATAGTAGTGGTAGTAGTAGAAGTAGTAGTAGTAGTAGTAGTAGTAGTAGTAGTAGTAGTAGTAGTAGTAGTAGTAGTAGTAGTAGTAGTAGTAGTAGTAGCAGTAGTAGTAGTAGTGGTAGTAGTGGTAGTAGTAATAGTAGTAGTGGTAGTAGTGGTAGTAGTAGTAGTAGTAGTAGTAGTAGTAGTAGTAGTAGTATAGTAGTAGTGGTAGTAGTGGTAGTAGTAGCAGTAGTAGTAGTAATAGTAGTAGTGGTAGTAGTGGTAGTAGTAGCAGTAGTAGTAGTAATAGTAGTAGTGGTAGTAGTGGTAGTAGTAGTAGCAGTAGTAGTAGTAATAGTAGTAGTGGTAGTAGTGTTAGTAGTAGTGATGGTAGTAATAATAGTAGTAGTGGTAGTAGTGGTAGTAGTAGCAGTAGTAGTAGTAATAGTAGTAGTGGTGGTAGTAGTGTTAGTAGTAGTGGTAGTAGTAATAGTAGTAGTGGTAGTAGTAGCAGCAGTAGTAGTAATAGTAGTAGTGGTGGTAGTAGTGTTAGTAGTAGTGGTGGTAGTAGTGATAGTAGTGGTAGTAGTAGCAGTAGTAGTGGTAGTAGTAGTAGTAGTAGTAGTAGTAGTAGTAGTAGTAGTAGTAGTAGTAGTAGTAGTAGTAGTAGTAGTAATAGTAGTAGTGGTAGTAGTGGTAGTAGTAGCAGTAGTAGTAGTAGTGGTAGTAGTGTTAGTAGTAGTGGTGGTAGCAGTAGTAGTAGCAGTAGTAGCAGTAGTAGCAGTAGTAGTAGTAGCAGTGGTGGTAGTAGCAGTAGTGGTAGTAGTGTTAGTAGTAGTGGTGGTAGTAGTAGTAGTAGTAGTAGTAGTAGTAGTAGTAGTAGTAGTAGTAGTAGTAGTAGTAGTAGTAGTAGTAGTAGTAGTAGTAGTAGTAGTAGTAGTAGCAGTAGTAGCAGTAGTAGCAGTAGTAGTAGTAGCAGTGGTGGTAGCAGCAGTGGTGGTAGCAGCAGTAGTGGTAGTAGCGTTAGTAGTAGTGGTGGTAGTAGTAGTAGTAGCAGTAGTAGTAGTAGTAGTGTTAGTAGTAGCAGTAGTAGTAATAGGATGCATACAGAGGTATTATTAAAGGCTTTGGGAGTCCTGATCGGCGCGTTGATATTCTGCCCGGCTGTTGGAAGGTGTGTGGTTGAGTCTGAAGGGGGTGGAAGGGATGGACAGTAGGAAGGGAAGGTAAGAGGGAAAGGGGGAAGGGGGGATGGTAGGAGGGACAGGTAGAGGAAGGGATAGACAGAAGGAAGGGAAGGGGAAGATGAAGGGAAGGTATGAGGGACAGGAAGAGAAAGGAAGGGACAGAAGGAAGGGATAGTAGGAGGGAAGGGGAAGTAGAAGGGAAGGAATGATGAAGGGAAGTGGAAGAGGTAGAGGGAAGGATAGACAGAAGGAAGGGTAGTAGGAGGGAAGGGGAAGATGAAGTGAAGGGAAGGTTGAAGGGACAGGAGGAAAAAGGGAAGGTAGGAGGGAAGGGGAAGATGAAGGGAAGGTTAAAGGAAAAGGAGGAGATAGGGAAGGGAAGGTAGGAGGAAGGGGAAGGTAGGAGGGAAGGGAAGGTAGGAGGAAGGGAAGGTAGGAGGAAGGGAAGGTAGGAGGGAAGGGAAGGTAGGAGGGAAGGGGAAGGTAGGAGGGAAGGGGAAGGTAGGAGGGAAGGGAAGGTAGGAGGAAAGGGAAGTGGAGGAAGGTAGGAGGAAAGGGAAGGTAGGAGGAAAGGGAAGGTAGGAGGGAAGGGAAGGTGGAGGGAAGGGGAAGGTAGGAGGGAAGGGGAAGGTAGGAGGGAAGGGAAGGTAGGAGGAAAGGGAAGGTAGGAGGGAAGGGAAGGTAGGAGGGAAGGGAAGGTAGGAGGGAAGGGGAAGGGAGGAGGGAAGGGAAGATAGGAGGGAAGGGAAGGTAGGAGGGAAGGGAAGGTAGGAGGGAAGGGGAAGAGGGAGGGAAGAGAGGTAGGAATACATATTGAAAGAAAGTAATGGATGATGACAAATAACCTGGAAAGATAAACAGAAAATAAGTGGAAGAAAATATTGAACTATAATTACGAAAGAAAGATGAACAGAAGAGAGAAAAAATGGTTTAGTAAAGTAGATGAAGGATGGAAAGAAAGGATAAAGAGAAAAGGTGGAAAGAGTGAAGAAACAAAGGGAATAGGCAGAGAAGATAAGAGTTATGGGAAGCCGGAAGAGAAGGGAAGGAATGGAGAGGTGGGAGGAATGGAGACAGAGTGAAGAGTTAGAGAGGAATGGATGGGGAGGAAGGGGAGAGGGAAGCTAGGTAAGGGCAAGAGATAGTAAAGGAAGGGAAGGCAGATGGCAGGGAGGAGAGGGAGGGAAGGGAGGGAGAAAAGGGAGGGAAGGGGAGGGAGAGGCTATAAATCGTGTACAGGACGCTCCCTCAATCGGTCTCAGTATGTAAACAAGGTATCAGAAGGGAGAGAGGAGGGAGGGAAGCGAGGTAAAGGAAGAGAGAGAGGTAAGAGAGAAAAATAAAGGAAGAGAGGTAGGGAGGGAAGAGAGGTAAAGGAAGAGAGAGAGGAAAGGGAGAAAAATAAAGGAGAGGGTAGAAAATAAAAAGGTTACAAAGCGGCTACAAGAACTGCAAACACTCCTGATAGAATGGCTAATCACGTTTCACTTAAAAAAATCAGAATCCATCATCGCTACAAAGACTAGAGAGGCTGCACGAAAACCCATATTGTTCCTCCACTTATAAGAGAACAAAGATGTGAGGACGAGCCAGGTGAGTGTGTGTTGTGCTACCTGGACACACCTGCGACCCATAGCAATAAGGAGGTGGACCGATAAGGGAGGGAAGGATAAGAAAAAAAAGGGTATATATACAGTAAGGGAAATGAGGTGCCGAAAAAAAAGGGAATAGTGTGATGGTGAGATTGTGATAAGGAAGGGAAGGATCAAAAGAAGGGATTTAGTGAAGTATATTTACATCTCATACAAAGCTTTCATTAGCCTTACATACAACTTTAAGATAAACTTACATTACAAACTAATACTAATCTTAAATCTATACATACAAGAGGAGGGAATATATACAGAAGAGGAAAAGAAAAAAGAAGGGAATATGTATACAGTAAGGGAGATGAGGTGTTGGATAAAAAAAAAAGTGGCTGCGTGTGATGGTGAGGAGATTGTGATGGATTAGATGTTTATTTATGCTATGCTAAGATACCTACTGATACACCCGCAGGTAATACTGATAAGGTAGGAACAGCCACGGTGAGTATAGGAATAGAAAACGGAGTGTGATGGGAATATGTAAAGAATATAAGAGGGTGATATGAGAGATGGGAAGGAGGAAGGAGGAGAGGTATGGGAGGAATCTTACGTGTAGGGTGCAATATGAGGGGGGAAGTTATATTATGTGGAGTATATGAAGTAATGTAATAAAGAAAAGAGTATGAATAGAAAGGAAAAAGAACCCTGCAAGATAAATGCAAATTGTAAATGGGGCATGAAAAAGTGTGAATAGAAGATAGAAAAATATTATATCATACGAGTAAGGGAAAGAGAGATAGATAGATATAGATAAAATAAAAGTGGAAGACACGAGTGAAAAATTGAAGAAGGAAAAACCAAAGCAAGAAATCAAAGAGAGAGAAGAGGAATAAAGAAAAATTTGATAGTAAAATAAATCAAAATGGAAGGAAACGAAAAGGATGCAAATGGAAAGGAAAGGCAAAGGCAGAAAGAGAAGGGAAGGAAAGAAAAGGGAAGGAAATGAAAAGCAGATGTAAGATGATGGAAGGAAATGGAAGGAGAGGAAAGGATATAGGAAAGGGAGAAAAGAAAAGGAAAGGGAATAATAAGAAAGGAAAGGGAAGGAGGAAAGGAGAGGAAAGGGAGAAGAGTAAAGTAAAGAGAAGGGATGACAAGGAAAGGGAATAAAAGGGAATAAAAGGGAAGGGAAGAAAAGAGAAGAAAAGAGAAGAGAAGGGAAGAGAAGTGAAGGGAAGAAAAGAGAAGAGAAGAGAAGTGAAGGGAAGAAAAGAGAAGAGAAGAGAAGGGAAGGGAAGAAAAGAGAAGAGAAGAGAAGAGAAGGGAAAAGGGAAGAAAAAAGAAAGGGGAAGAAAAGGGAAGAAGAGGGAAGAAAATGGAATAAAAGGGAAGGGCAGGGATAAGATAGGGAAGGATAGGGGGAAGAGATACCATCCATCCCTAATGAAAACCTAATTGCGGTGAGGTTATCTTCGCCTTCCATCTGCATAATTAAGACACCCATAACACGCCCCTTCCCCCCTTCCCCATTACCCTTCCCATACACACACACACACCCACACATCCACACACACACACACACACACACACACACACAGCAGGCCTATCCCACCCTCATATACCTTTCTCTTCCCTATCTCTATACACGCAGGTAGGCTTTGACCCCTCCTATACCTCCCTCCCTCCCTCTCCCTTACCCATCCATTCTCAGACACACGCTACTCCATAAACACACACACACACACGCACGCACACACACACACACACACACACACACACACACACACACACACACACACACACACACACACACACAGTACACACACACACACACACACACACACACACACACACACACACACACACACACACACACACATACACACACACACACACACACACACACACGAAGCCCCATCTCGGTTCCTCACCCTCGCAAAACTCGGCGCCGGATAAGTTATGAGACTTTGCATATATTTTCCGGGACTCGGCGAGACCTATCGGCGTGGGGAATGAGCGTCAGGCAAAAGTTATAATGCAGGGAGATAGAAGAGGCGAAGGGAGGATCAACTTGCAGACTTCCACGCTTCCTCCCTCACTCCATCCATCCTTCGATTATCTTTTTGCTTCGATTTTTCTTTTCCTAGTTTAATGGTGTTTTTCGTTTTTTATTATTTTTTTTACTTTTTCGTTTTCTATTTGTCTCTAATAGTAGTAGTAGTATAGTAGTAGTAGACAAAGTTGTAATAGTTGTAGGAAAAGTAGTAGTAGTAGAAAAAGTAGTAGTAGTAGTAGTAGTAGTAGTAGTAGTAGTAGTAGTAGTAGTAGTAGTAGTAGTAGTAGTAGTTGTTGTTGTTGTTGTTGTTGTTGTTG
>JACEEZ010003230.1:35000-37500 GCA_016584305.1 Chionoecetes opilio
GAAAGTAAGGACGTAAAATATGATAGGAGTGATGGAGGGAGAAGAGATATAGGAAAAGGAAAGAGGAAGGAGGAGAAAAAATAAGGCAAGTATGTAGATAAAGAGAGGGAGTGGGGTAGCAAGGTGATAAAGATAACGATAGGGAGGCAATTAAGTGATAGAGGGCAGGTAGGGGAGGAGAGAGAGAGGTGGTGATTTAAGCTAAGTGATAGGAAGTGATGAGAAGGAAAGTGAGAGGAAGGATGGATGGGTAATGAAGAGAGAGAGAGAGAGAGAGAGAGAGAGAGAGAGAGAGAGAGAGAGAGAGAGAGAGGAGAGAGAGAGAGAGAGAGAGAGAGAGAGAGAGAGAGAGAGAGAGAGAGAGGAGAGAGAGAGAGAGAGAGAGAGATAGAGAGAGAGAGAAAAGGAGAGAGAGAGTGGAAGGGAAGAGGGTGGGAGAGGGAGGGGAAATGGAGGGAAGGGTGTAATATTTATAGGAAGGGAGGGGAGAGGGATGTAAGGTAAACTTTAGGAATGATCTGACACCTGGGTTTGGCCAATCAGGTAATGGACGTGATTGTGAGTGAGTGAGTGAGTGAGTGAGAGGGGGAGAGAGGGATAGAAGGAAGGATGGAGAGAAGGAGGGAGAGAGAAAAAGAGAACGAGAGGGAAAGAAACAAAGTGGATATTTTCTTGACGCAAAAAACTCTAAAAAAAGGAACACGAATTTAATTAAGGGAAAAGAAAAACCTAGTTACGTAAAAAAAAATTCAAGATCTGCCGTAATGATGAGGATAATGATAGTAAAAAATAATTATGATAACAATACTAATAATGATAAAGATAATGATAATAATGGAAATAATAATGATAGTACAAATAACATAACATAAACATGATAATAACACAATACACAATATAAATAACAAAAACTATAGAAAAGACAAAATAATAAATAATCTTCAAATATACGAAATCATACCTTAAAAAAAATCCTCGAGGCGTGAGAGCAAAAAAATTACCCACATGGAATAAAAAAAACAAGCTACATAAACTTTCAAATCACCCCTTCAATTTTCCCCAAAGTCTGCCACTGAGACGCCATTGCCGCTGCCGCTGTTGACGAAGCGATCACGGTAATGGCGCCCCGTCCCCTGGTCAACACTGCGGCAGGGGAAGGGGCAGGGGAAGGGTAGGGGAAGGGGCAGGGGAAGGGGCAGGGGAGGGAAGGGGATTCTGGGAAGAGGAATGGCGTCTGGTAATGTCCTTCTTTCAGTTTCTTTCTTTGCTGTCTAGTTTTCTTGCGCTACTGTTATTTGCTCTCTCTCTCTCTCTCTCTCTCTCTCTCTCTCTCTCTCTCCTCTCTCTTCTCTCTCTCTCTCTCTCTCTCTCTCTCTCTCTCTCTCTCTCTCTCTCTCTCTCTCTCTCTCTCTCTCTCTCTCTCTCTCTCTCTCTCTCTCTCTCTCTGTGCCCATGTTTCTATTATTGTCTCTTTCTCTTTCTTTCCTTTTCCCCCTCACTCATACTCACAAACGCGCCCCCCCCCCCTCACTCACTCACTCATGTGCACTCATTCACACTCAGATCCCTCACTCATTCACTCCCTCAAACACACACTCACTCCCTCACTCCCTCACTCGCACTCACTCACTCGCACAATCACACACTCACTCACTCAATCACACACTCACTCACTCACTCACACCCTCACTCATCACCAGGTCACCACGCACCCCGACTCACACCTTTCCTTCAAACAACCTATATTATATTTTTAGAATCATTCCATTCCCTGCCTGCTCTTTTTGTCCCTCCTCTGTCTCCTTTATCTTCGATCCCGCACTGTCTATCCAAACTCGACCCCTCCTTTTTTCTCTGTTTCTTGATCTCCTTCCCTCTTCCCTCTCCTTCCCTCCTCCCACTCCTTCCCTCCTCCTCCTCTTCCCTCCCACTCCTTCCCTCCTCCCTGCTCACTTCCTTCACTCCATAACCACCGGCGTTTTGTTGACCCAGTGACAACACACCTGAGGAAGCGACTCGTTTTCCTCGCCGACAGACTGATCCCAGGGGTGTCCTCCATCACTCCTCCTCCTCCTCCTCCTCCTCCTCCTCCTGCCAGTAAGCGCTTCTGCCGATCAGGGAATCAATGGTCTGTTCAAAATCAGGATTGCACAAAAACACAGGTGCATGAAATTGGAAAATTGCCGGTGTACAAAGTTAAAAAGATAAACGAAATTACAGTTGGACAATTACCCCAAAAATAAATTGAAGAAGTATGAAATTACGAAATTACACGTGTTAGGATGCCATTAAATCGACGCCGTGGGAGAGCTAAGGCAGCGAAATCGTGTACACAGCATCACGTGTACACTATTACGTGCCCGTAGTACATGTAATTGTTCCTGCACAAAATTATAGACGTAAGGGAGATTACAATGAGGAATTTTCGGTCCATGAGCATTTAGACGAGAACGATTATTTGTAAGTATATAAAGAAAACGATCGCTCTTAAGTACACGAG
>JACEEZ010003230.1:55000-63663 GCA_016584305.1 Chionoecetes opilio
AATGGGTGGTGGAAAAGCGTGGGGTTTTTGATGTTTAAAAACCGATTAGATCAATAAAACCTCCACAAAAAAAAATAAAGGAGAGAAAAAGAAGAGAGAAGGGGAAGGGGGAGAGAGAGAGAGAAAAGGGAAGAGAGAGAGAGAGAGGGGAAAAAGAAAAGAGAGGGAGAGAGGGGGAAGAGGGGGAGGGGGAGAGGGGGAAAAGAGAGAGAGAGGGGAGGGGGTTTTAAAAAAAAATTTTTTTTTTTTGGCATAAAAACCTCCTTTACGAAAAAAAACATTTATATAATTCATAAAGGGACGCCCTGAGGAAGTAAATTGGGGTTAAGGAAAAGAAAAACCCCCCTTAGAGCCATGTATAGCAATAAAAAAAAGGGATCAAGAAAAAAGTAGGAAAAAAAAATAGCTCAAAAATTTTTATTAGCGTAATAAGAGCCATTTTTGGGCTTAATTTAAAACAAAAAATAGACAGCTTGACATTAACGCATATAAGAACATCTAATTCTTATTCTGATGCGAAAACCCCGCCGCCCTTTATTTAGTTTTTTGAGAAATAATTTTATCGTATACGGTTCCCCCCCGGTTTTAAACAGACGCTACCCCCGGAAAATTCCCCTTTTTAATAAAGCAAAATTTCGGGGTTTTTTAAAAAAGGTATGAAAGGGGCCCTGAAACCCCACACCACCAAACCAAAAACAAAACAAAAACACAACACACACAACACACACAAAAACACAAAACCCCCCACCATCCAAAAGGGGGAAAACTCCATGGGTGTAGCGGTTAGCACACTCGGCTCAAAAACCGGGGGGGGAAGCCCCGGGGTTTTTTCGATCCCGGGGCAGGGGCAAAGACAGACGGGGGGTTTCTTTTTAAAAAACCCGAGCCCCTGTCCACCCAGCAGCGAATGGGTCCCGGGTGTTACCCGGGGGGGGTTGTGCCCCGCCTCCTGGGGTGGTGGCGGATGGGAAAAACACTAAGACAAGGATGAATGAAAAAAATGTAGATATGGGAACGGGGCCATACGAGTGTAGCTCAGGCCCTGAAAAATAAAAAACTGGGTTGAATACACCCCCTACCATTCCCGGGCTATTTACGACATACACCACTACCCCCCCTGTCTAAAATAAATCTGTCACCAACACGCTATTTTACGGGAAAAGCGCGCGCGCCCCACACACAAAACCACACACAAAACACAACAACAAAACACACACACACACCACCACACACACACACAAAAAACACACACCCCTTTCCTTTTCCCTCCCCCATCCTTCCCCCTCCTCATTCACTTATGAAAAAAAAACCTGATTTTTTCGTGCAAATAAAAAAAAAAATCAAAAAACCTTCGACACTGGACTTTAAATTAACCCCTTCACGGCCCAGATCTTTCCTTTGCTATATAAAATCGTCTGTTGTCGAGCCACAAAATTACGAAAATGTGACTAAATATAAAAAATTAGTTAGTGGAAATGATAGTAAACAGATCATATCTATAAAATATTGTTTATTTCATTTAAAACCTGTGTAATGGTTTCCCCAAATTAAAATGGAAATTCTTTTCGGGGTTTCTAAAGGGTTTAAAAATAAATGTGCACATTGAACCTTAAGGGGGAAACCGCAGTAAAATTATTTGAAAGGCATAGGAAACCGTCATACATGAAGGAATACAAGACGTGGGCCGACCGGGAAATTGGGGCGTAGTGAGGGGGGGGGGGTTTTAATTGGGAAAGGATCCCGGATTTTGGGGGGGTTTGGGGGGGTTGGGAAAAGAATTTGGTTTAGGGGGGATTTTTAAGACGGGTATGGGGGAAAAAGGGGGGGAATAATGGGTTATCGCGGGAGGGGGTAAAGGGAAAAAAAGGGAAAGGGAAGGAAGAGTGTGAGGAAAGACTACTGAATGAAAGAGATGGAATGAAGGGGCAAAGAAGGGATAAAGAAGGAAATATTTTGAGTGGAAATGTTGGAAGAGAGGAAGATGGGGAAAAGGGGGAGGGGGAAAGGGGGTGGGGAAAAGAAAGGGGCGACGAGAAAAGGGAAAGGGGGAGAAAAACGTAAAAAGGAGTATGTAAAAAAGGAATGTTTATGATAGAAAAGAAAAAAAAAAAGACGAGGGGAGAGGGGAGAGAGTGAAAAAATGGGAGGGGTTGAGGGAACACCTTTAAGAGCTTTGTGAATAAGGATGTAAGTTAGTGTGGCAGGGTGACAATGGTAGTGTGATGGGGTGAAAGGGTGATATGACAAGGATATGACAGGGTGAAAGGACGATGTGGCAAGGGTATGACAGGGTGAGAGGGTGATGTGACAGGGTGAGGGGCTGTCATGGCAGGGTGGTGTGAGAATGACAGACCAAAGCACGAACAAATGTAAGAAAATGTAATGTATGTAAAGTAAGAAATAACTATAGTCTATTTTATATGTCAATGGTCAATTAATTAATATGACCATTAAAACTATATAACAGACAATAGACTATAAACCTATTAATATGGTCAAAATGCCCAGTAGTCACGTGTTGTTATGTGGTGAGAAAAGGGGTGGGTTTGGGAGGGGAAAGATGATACGAGTTTAAACTGACACTTTTTGAAAATTGAGTGCACCAATCAGCCCGCCTCGTAGAAAAAAAGGGAAGGCAGGGGGCGTGTCCTCCTTTGTGCATTTTGGGCCCTATTAAAAAAAATAAAACTTTAGATATAAAATGGGGCAAAAGGATAATTTAAAAATAATAAAAATAATAATAATAATAATAATAATAATAATAATAATAATAATAACACTAATAATAATGATTAAAACAGTTAATTCCTCCATGTTTAATTTCACGCTGGTTGATTTCAGCTTTTCATTCGCTTCGTCACGTACTTTATATCTGAACAATTATAGAACGTTTTTACACTCTGCGCGAGGCATCAACTGAGGAGGAAAAATTTTTGATCTTATCCGACAAAAATTAAAAAAAACGCAAAATGATAACAGAAAATGAGAAAACAATTTGCCTTTCCTTTAACGTTGGGAGAGAGAGGAGAGAGGGGAAGGGGAGGAGAGGAGAGAGAGAGAGAGAGAGAGAGAGAGGGGAGAGAGAGGGGAGAGAGAGGAGAGAAAAGAGCGGAGCGAGAGCGAAGCGGGGGGAAAAAAGAGAGGAGAGAGAGAGAGAGGGGAGAGAGATATTATATATATATATATATATATATATATATATTATAGAGAAGAGAGAGAAGAGGAGGGGAGAAGAGAGAAAAGGGAGAGAGAGAGAGGGAGAGAGAGAGGAGAGAGGAAAAGAGAAGAGGGGAAGAAGAGAGGGGAGTGTGAAAGGGGACATATATAGAGACAAAAGAAAGAGGAGAGAGGAGAGGGGGAGGGGGAGAGAGGGGAGAGAGAGAAGAGAGAGAGAGAGAGAGAGAGGGGAGAGAGGGGAGAGAGAGAGAGAGAGAGAGAGAGGAGAGAGAGAGAGAGAGAGAAAAGAAAAGAGAAAAGCGAGAGGGGAGAGAGCCAATTTTTATATTATATTATATATTATATATATAAAATTAAAAAGAGAAAGGGGAGAAGAGGAAAAGAGGGGAGAGAGAGAGGGGAGGGGGAGAGGAGGGGGGAGAAGGGGGGAAGAGGGGGAGAGGGGAGAGAGAGCAGAGAGAGAGAGAGAGAGAAGAGAGAGAAAAGAGAGAGAGAAGAGAGAGAGAGAGAGGAGTGGAAAGAGACATATATAGAGAGACAGAAGAAAAGAGAGGGGAGAGAGAGAGAGAGAGGAGGAGAGAGAGAGAGGGGACGAGGAGAGAGAAAAGGGGGAGGAAAAGAAAGAGAGAAGGAAGGGGGGAAAAGAGAAAAGACAAAAGTGAAAGAGAGAAAATACAAGAGAGACAGAGGGAAAAAGAGAAAGGAAAAAGAGAGGGAAAAGAAGAGAGAGAGAGAGAGAAAAGAGAGAGAGAGGGGGAAAAGAAAAGAGACCAGAGGGGAGAGGGAGAAGGAGAAGAAGAGAGGAGAGAGAGAGAGAGAGAAAGACAGAGACAGGGGACAGAGAGAATAGACAGGGGCAGACAGAGAGATAAAAAAGAGAGAAAGAGAGAGGGGGGAGAGAGAGAGAAAAGGGGAGAAGAGATAAAAGAGAGAGAGAGAGAGGAAGAGAGAGAGAGGGGGAGAGAAAGGGGGAGGGCAAGACAGAAAAGGATAGACAGACCAAAAGAGGGGAGAGAGAGAAAAGGGGAAGAGAAGTGAGGGGAGAGAGAGAGGAGGGGGAGAGAGAGAAGAGAGGAGATTGCTTACCGGATGGGCCCTTTTAATCAAAAGATGGGGGGGGTAAAATATAGTGAAATGGAATCAAGGGTAAGAATGAATGAAGAGAAAAGGGCATTCTCTCTCTACTTCCCTCACTCCATTTCATTCTCTCTCTCTCTCTCTCTCTCTCTCTCTCTCTCTCTCTCTCTCTCTCTCTCTCTCTCTCTCTCATCTCTCTCTCTCTCTCTCTCTCCTCTCCACCCTTTCATCGTATTGTTCTTCTTCACTCTTCTTCATTCTTCTCTTTCCCTTCATTTCTCCCTCCCTTTCCATTGTTTTTACTCTCCCTTTCCTTCTACCATGCTCTTCCTTTTTTATAATTTCTTTTATTTTCCATCCATCCCTTTCATACTTTTTTTCCTCTCTCACTTTCCCTCCGTTCCCCTCTTTCCCTCCCTTCTTTTCTCCCTCCCTACGTTTCGCTTTCCGCCCTCCCTCTCTCTTTTCTCTCCCTCACCCCAATAGCACTTTATCCTTCACTGTCAGGAATAAGAGATAGAGAGAGAGAGAGAGAGAGAGAGAGAGAGAGAGAGAGAGAGAGAGAGAGAGAGAGAGAGAGAGAGAGAGAGGAGAGAAGATCATTGGGGGCATTACGCCGGGGGGGCGCGTCGCCTCGCCCACCCTACGACGCCACTCCCGGGGGTCACCACGCGCGAATTCCCATGCAGGCTCCTTTCCCATACCAAGCAGCTCTCGACAAGAAACATCAACTTGCCCCAGCCACGAGCCTTGTGGGCGCCCCCTTGGCCTCCTCCACGCCGGATTGTCTCTTACAGATACAACCCGATGGGAAGGATCGGTTTCAGGGTAGCGTGCCACATGCCCATATAGCCGAAGTTGGCGCTGACGGACTATGCAGGTAATAGGCCTCGATTCAGTCTCACGGTGCAATCGCTGATTTGACACGTAATCATCCCAGCGATACCCCATGATTCTGCGAAGACACTTATTACCAAAGGCATTGATTCGTCTCTTCAAGTCACTATTTAGTGTCCATGTCTCACAACCATAGAGTAAGACAGGGATCACAAGCGATTTGAAGATCCGGATCTTTGTCCTCCTGCACAGGTACCGACAACGCCAAATACTCCCGCTGAGCGAGTCACCGTGGGCTATACCAATCCGCCGTAAGGCTTCTTGACGTAACCCGCCGTCATTATGGACTGCGCTACCAAGGTATGTAAAACTTTCCAAGATCTCAATGTCCTCACCACACGCATGAACAGACTGTACTGCTTCATCTAGTAAGTCTCCAAACACCTGGACCTTGGTCTTGAGCCAGGAGACCTCAAGTCCCAAAGGCTTTGCCTTCTCGTGCAGCGCCTCGAGAGCCATCACCAGGACCTCCAGCGACTCAGCAAAGATTACTGCATCATCGGCAAAAACAAGATCAGTGATCTTGGTGTTGCCGACGGATGCTCCACAATCACTTTGATCTACAACCTTGTCCAATACCCAGTCCATACAAGCGTTGAAAAGTGATGGGGCAAGGACGCACCCTTGCCTCACTCCTGTATTCACAGGAAAGAAGCTGGATACACCTGCCCCACACTTCACAGCACTCTCAGTCCCAGAATACAGACCAGTTATCAAACCAATAGTCCTTGCAGTAATCCCTCGAAGTCGCAGAAGATCCCAGAGTGACTCACGATGCACTGAGTCAAACGCCTTCTTGAGATCAACATAGGCTGCAAGCATCCCCTGTCGAAACTCACGTCGGCGTTCCACCAGGACACGAAGCGCTAGGATACAGTCCGTTGTTGACTTACCAGGCGTGAACCCAGACTGCTGAGGTCTCTGATGCTTCACCAGATGACTGCGAATTCGTGTCAGCAATAGATGGGCAAGCACCTTGCCTGGTACGCTGAGCAGTGTAATACCGCGGTAATTGTTGCAGTCCTGACGGTCCCCTTTCCCTTTCCAGATAGGGACGACCAGCCCCCTTTTCCAGTCAGGAGGAATGGTACCTGATTGCCACACGGCAGTCAGGACAGCATGCAACCCGCGGATCATGGCCTCACCCCCAGCTTTGAGGAGCTCCGCACTGATATTACAAACACCAGCTGCCTTTCCACCCTTCAACTTTGCTACAGCCTCTCTGACTTCGTCAAGAGAGGGTGCGGTTTCGAGAGAGAGAGAGAGAGAGGAGTTAAAACCACAAGAAATACATTTCAACTTATCATATTTCAATTCCCTTTCTGACCGTTTCAAGTAATATTCTCCTCTTCGTTCTCGTCTTCCTCCTCCTCCTTCTCTTAAAACCAGCACGCATTGCCTAGCTGCCAGTAAAAAGGCGAATATGATGTTGGGCTTCATTAAACGCAACTTTGAACATAAAACTCCGAAAGTAATGACACAATTATACACGTCCTTGGTTAGGCCGCACTTAGAATATGCCGTTCAATTCTGGTCGCCCTGTTTCGTAAAAGATCAAGCCAAATTGGAATCAGTGCAAAGAAGAGCAACCAAACAAATTCCATCTCTGCGAAATTCATCTTATGAAGAGAGACTGCGGAAACTTACTGTTTTCCTTAAAGGATCGTAGAATCCGTGGGGACTTGATAGAAACCTTTAAGATCCTAAAAGGATTTGATGTCATTAATCAAGAGAACCTATTCGAGCTTTCTCCTCAAGTGGTAACAAGAAATAATGGTTTAAAACTAAACGGTTAACGTTGCATCACAGATCTCCGTAAAAATTATTTTAATGTTAGAGTCGTTGAACGATGGAACAAGTTACCAGCAAATGTTGTCGAAGCCAGCACAATAACTACATTTAAAAACAGACTTGACGCGCACTGTAAAGTAAATGGGTATTGATAGTGCCCTGCGAATTCATATTTAGTCCCCCGGATCGATTAGTTGTAGTGGTAGTGGTAGTTGTAGTTAGTAATTTCATATCCTATCATTCTTCACTACGTAACTTCCATGCTCCTATCTTCTTTCGGGACATGGTATCATTTTCCAACTGTTTTCTTACATGTAGTTGATAGTTAGCAGTAATGTAGTTCAGCAGATATCCTCGTCATGGACCATTAGGTCTCCTGGTGTCTGTTATTCCTATGTAATCCGATGTAATCCTCCTCCTCCTCCTCCTCAGCCTTTATCTCCTTTATCATCTCCTTTATAGTGTGCGTGAAGAGGTCAATTCTGTTACCTTTTTTGAGAGAAAGGATTTTGTTATTACACCCGCGGCGCCGTGACCTTTGTGAGGCAGGCGAGGGGGCGTGTGTGTCCAGTGAACCGGAATGAGTGTGGGGGGTGAGGTTGGAGGGGTGTTGGGGGGAGAGGGGCTGTTAAGGGTGGTAAGGGAGGGGGAGGAGTGGGGGGGTAAGTTGGAGGGGAGGGAGGGGTGTTGGGGAGGTAATGGAGGGAGGGGTGTTGGGGTGGTAATGGAGGGGTGTTGGGGTGGTAAGGGAGGGGAAGGGAGGGGTGTTGAGGGAGGGAGGGGTGTTGGGGTGGTAAGGGAGTGGTAGAAGTGGGTGCTGGGGTTGTTAGGGAGGGGGAGGGAGGGGTGGTAAGAGCGGGTGGTAAGGGAGGGGTGTTGGCGTGGTAAGGGAGGGGTAGCAGTGAGTGAGTGAGAAGAGGAATGAGGTTGGGATTGTGAGATAATACGTAGGAGAGAGGGAACGAGAGTAAGGAAGATGAGAAAAAGAGAGAGAATGGGATAAATGAGGAGGAATGAGAGAAGAGGGATTTTTCTTTTTCATCTCTCTCTCTCTCTCTCTCTCTCTCTCTCTTCTCTCTCTCTCTCTCTTCTCTCTCTCTCTCTCTCTCTCTCTCTCTCTCTCTCTCTCTCATCTCAAGATCTACATCAACAGACCAATCCATCAGTTCATTTGCGTGTATGTTCTCTATTATTTCTTTTTTCTTTTGTGAGTCCATTATAATTTTTCATCCTATCTCCTTTACCAGCATTGCAATCAATTCTTACATCCTCCTTCTATGTTTTCTCTTGACTTCTCTTTCTTCTTTTTCTTCTCTTCTTCCTCTTATGTTTATTTTTTTTCTTTTTGTTATTGTTCCTCTTCTTCTTATCCTCTTCCTCTTCCTCCTTCACACACACCTGTCGGAGCAGTTGATTAGAGAGAGGCGCCAAGAGGTAGGTGTGCATGACGGAGGAAGAGGAGGAGGAATAGAAGAAGAAGAAGAAGAAAAAGAAGAAAAATATATATTTCTTTTTACATTTGTGCCTATAGCGCCAGTAGGGCTGGGATGGTAGGCCCTGGAGGTTCACTCGAGGGATGTGATGGTTGGCCCTCGCCTGTGGTTATGCAGGGAGGATTTTTTTTATAGTGACGCTTGTGATAAGAGGCTCATGCCGCCCCCCTGTGTCCTCCGATGCACTCGCAATCGAAGGTAGAGTTAATGGGCAGCATTTGGGTGGTG
>JACEEZ010003231.1:0-27087 GCA_016584305.1 Chionoecetes opilio
AAGAAATTGACCAGTCATTGAAAAGCGTGAAGATGGTGGCTGCACTCCTGCTACACGGCATCGGGAGCAGTCCCTTAGAATGTCTAAGTACAAATCAAGTATTTGAAATGTTTCATACGGCAGGGAAGCCGGATGGCTATTTTTCTCAGCAAAAATGCGTGTTTTCGGCCTCATATACCCGGAAAATTGTAATGGCATGCAAAAGACTAATATCATGGATGGAAAGCACTACTGGAGATTTTAAAATGTCTGATGAAAAAGCTAGACAAGTGCGAATACTTCTCGAGACAGTACCCGCTCGCTATCATAAGGCTGAGAGCAAGGAGCGATACACAAGAGATAGTAAAAAACAACAGGAACTAGTCTCGCTTGAAGACATTCACGGAATGATAGTGTCAGATTACGTCACTGGGGCCATGGATACTGCTGTTGCCTGCCTCAGTGACGAGGAATCACGGCTACACACGGTGACGGATTTCACTCGGATGCGTGACGTCCTAATTTCTGTTTTTTTAGTCACCTCCATACGGCGGATGATGGAATTTTCAGAATTCCGTCTCATTGAATTGTGAGAAATTGAAAAGTGAGGAAGGCTCACAGCCAGGGCCGGATTATCCTATAGGCTAGTATAGGCTGCAGCCTAGGGCCCCTCAAGCTTGGGGGTCCCAAACCTGGGGTCCCTGCTAAAAGATTTCCATATATATATTTTTTTGAGAAATTATATTTTGCATTGCTGAATAATTAATTTAACTTAAGATAAAATTACAAATCATTTGAGATAAAGGGCCCCTGTTTGAGGCCCTTTATTTGAGATAAAGGGCCTCTGTTTGAGGCCTTTATTTGAGATAAAGGGCCCCTGTTTGGGACCCTATACTCTATCCGTTGTTGGAAGGCGGAAAAGGTTCCCTCCTTCCCTCCTCCCCCTAAACACCTGAGATTGGCTGGTAGGATGGTGGGCGGGCTGGTATGCTTTTTGGAGATAAGTAAGGAGGGGGTGGGAGGGGAGACTGCTGCTAATTCTCTCTCTCTCTCTCTCTCTCTCAGCCTACATTTAATGAGTAACAAGGGAAATAATGATTGTACATCTTTCAACAAGTCATCAAAACATTTACGGTCCCGTTATAATCAATATATTAAATATTTCAATTCAAAGTTTGAGTTGAAGGACGAGACAAACAAAAACATGTCAGGTCACAGGTGTGACTCCTTCATCAGGTAATCCCTGGGAACCCCTCACACGATACACACGTCCTTACCTCCTCCAGACCTCCTGTTCTCACCCCTGATCTATATAACATGGATCGCGGATCTGGGCTAGCTGTGGCCGAGATACTGAAGTCACTAGCCGCCATCTTGAAATAACCAAAACAAATACATGGGCCGGCCAGGCAGTGGCTGGGTGTTGGCTGCTGGCATGTGATAGCCTATATTACCACCTACTACT
Organism: Chionoecetes opilio; assembly: GCA_016584305.1. Taxonomy (NCBI): domain Eukaryota; kingdom Metazoa; phylum Arthropoda; class Malacostraca; order Decapoda; family Majidae; genus Chionoecetes; species Chionoecetes opilio. The sequence continues at coordinate 1,445 of JACEEZ010003231.1, forward strand.
ACTACTACTATTACCACCTACTACTACTATTACCACCTACAACTACTATTAACACCTACTACTACTAAACTTCCAACCTAGTGCATCGTCGAACCTTCCAAGTCATTTATTTACGGTGATACACAGACAACAGGTGTGTTGCGAGGCCGTACAGGTGTGTAGTGACGGTGCTGCGAGGCCGTACAGTGTGTGTGCAGGTGTTTGCGAGTCGACAGTGTGTAGTACGGTGTCTTGCGAGGCCGTACAGGTGTATAGTGACAGGTGTGTTGCGAGGCCTACGGGTGTAGTGACAGGTGTGTTGGAGGCCGTACAGGTGTGTATACGGGTGTCTTGCAGCCGTACAGGTGTGTAGTGAAGTGTTTTTCGAGGCCGTACAGGTTTTTGGTGAAGTGTGTTGCGGGGCCGTACAAGTGGGTATGACAGGTGTGGTGTATTTTTAAAAAGCGAAGGCTACATGCATGTACCCCTAATGACAAACCCACCGGTGTGTGTGTGTCTAAACCTAATAGCGAACGCGCAGTTCTCGCCACATAACGGCGCTACCCCTACCGCCGCCGCCACGGGGACGGGGGCGGCCACAGTGGTCCCTAGAAACTACTCTCGGGATTACGGAATTTTTAAAATTTAAACAAAAAACCCTTTTTGGGCCCAATAAAAAACCTTTCTTAAAATTGGTATATTGAAATTTAAAATATTAGTTTCGTACCTGTTTTTTGTATTTTCGTACATACCCGGGGTCGTTTTTGTAACTCAGTATCAATTCACCCCTGAGCTGAGTGTAAAAGAACGACTATGGTTTCATTTAGACTACGAAACAACTTTTGGTAATAATGTACGAGTTTCGCGGTCGTTTTAAGAGACATCAACTATTTTTTCTTGGCCTACAATAGTGCTTGTTGCAATGGAGATAGTTTTTTTTGCGCACCCCCCCCCCCCCCCCCCCCCCCAAAAAAAAATATTAATGAACCAAACCTAACCTTATGGTTTTAATGAAACCTAACCTACCTTAAAAGGGTTTTATGAAACCTAACCAAACCCTTATGGTTGTAATAAAACCTAACCTAACTTTAACCACAAGGTATATTTTTTTTTTTCCTTTTTTTTTCTTCGCAAAATAAAGCTATCTCCATTAGAACAAGAAACCGCTTATTGGGAAAGCGCGCGAACGGAAACAACCTGATGCGGTTATGATACAAATGATCATGATCATTGTATCTAACCGACCTCAGGTCTGCTTCCTTTTCCCCACTAATTGTTAACAAGTATAAAAAATATACTTATATCTATATCTACCTATATAAAAAAAAGAAATACCATATCCACCTATATTTTTTTTTTAACTAGTGGGTGGATGACGGGAGTGGGTAGATGATTAAGAGTGGATGGGCTGGGTGGGGAGTGGGTGTGGGTGTGTGTGTGGTGTGGGTGTGGGTGTCTGGGTGTGTGTGGGTGTGGGTGTGTGGGTGGTGGTGGGGGCGTGCGTGTGTGTTGTGGTGGGTGCGTGTGTGTGGTGGGTGGTGGGTGCGTGTGTGTGGTGGGGGGTGTGTGTGTGTGTGGGGTGGGGGGTGTGGTGGGGTGGGTGGGTGTGTGTGTGGTGTGTGTGGGGGGTGGTGTGTGTGTGTGGTGGGTGCGTGTGTGTGTGTGTGGTGTTACTCACAGGTGGAAAGATTGCCACTTCCAGTCCGGGTCTGTTTGTACAGGACATAGCAGCACAGCTTGGCATGACGAGGTGATAACACAGCGACAGCAAGCCAACTTGGCATGACGGGCGATAACACCAGATAGACAGCAACGCGAGCCGCAGAAACAGGCTTTGTTTTGGTTACGACAAGATGGCGGACAGTTGGAACCAGTGCTGAGCCAGCTTCCGCGATCCATGTTTATATAGATCAGTGGTTCCACACACCTCCCCTCTCTCTCTCTCCCCCCCCCGTATTAAGCATCCTTCCCTCCTCTTGCAAATCCTGACTCACGGTGATTGTGTCCTTCCATTATAACTTACGACTCCAACACCAGCCTGTACATACTTGCTAAACCTGTACGTACAGTACATGCCTCCTCCAAAACCGATCCTTCCCTCCCCACCCAGCCTTTGTCCCCCATCCCAACCCTTGGTCCTCGCCACCACCAACTTGACCTGGGTCAAAAACACACTTTGCACCTGTACGCGTGACCCATTATACCCCTTCATTGTCCTTCCTTCCCCCTCCCTCTTCTCTTCCGCCTCTCATCTCATATCAGTCACCACCCCATTTCCCAGCATTTCTTCCATATTATTTCTTATGTTTTGCCGATATAGAGAATATAATTATTATGTACGTATAGCCTACTTTTACACGTATTATGTACGTATGCACACACACACACACACACATTCAGGAGGGAAGAGGAGAAGAAGAAGGAAGGGTGTGGTTTTAATGGCTAGGTCAGGTCACTAATCTTCACGCGGTCAACTGCGTTCGACGATTGAGATTGACATGGACTTTGGACCGAAATTAGAAATCTTGCGTTAATCATATATCATGTATGTGTTCATATTTTCATGTTTGATAATAATCATGTGACCGCGTTTCCCTTCTACAATATTATGATAATATTATATTGTCTGAAATATTACAATATAAACTAAGTTACTGAAAAACGCATCGAATGATTTTCGTCCCATGGGAGCCCCAAAACTGCCTTGTCTAGCACTGTCACGGCAAGACGGCAAGCTCTTGGATACTATCAGCCAATCTGCAGCGACGGAGTCAAGATGCCCAACCTCCATCTCCTGAAGGGAGGAGCTCCTTCCGCCTTCTAAGATTGTATAGACTATAGCTATAAATCATGGGGCCACCAGTTCATGTTTTTTTTATCATCATGCTAAACACAGTAAAACACTTATTTGTGAATGTAGCGAATATATTGTTTTTCAGCTCACTTATTTTGCTATACAATGTAAAAAAAATTCGGGTGCGGGCGAGTTAGAGGGTGGTTCCGTCTGAGGGGGCCCACAATTTAATTAGCCTAGGGGCCCCTAAAGGTCATAATCTGGCCCTGCTCACAGTCGTCCAAATGAAGCGGAGCCTTACAAATATACGGTGCAAATAGCGCGCCATAAGACGGCGGAAAAGGGCCAGGCACGGGTTTGGTGATGACGGCGCTGCAGGAACAGGCTCTGACAGCTTACATTAAATTCTACAGGCCACTCGTAGCCACATGTGCTGAATCAGATTTGCTATGTGTTCCCAAGCCATGGTGAACAAAAGCAAAGCATGTTGCGCGCAGATGTCCTTTCTCGGCTTTAGGAAAAGCCTTAAGGTGAACAGCCGAGAAATCTGGATTCGAGAAAAAAATCACATCACGGATATTAAGAAGAAGCCAAATCACCAAATTATGGGAAACATCTTCAGACCCTGCCTGGCGCACCCAAGTTGCTGAACAATGCAACCATTCTGTGGCCACAGCAAGAAGATATTACGAGTACTCAGAGAAAGCTCGTCCAGCCATATTAGTAGTTGAAACTTTGGCTTCAATGAGGGAGGAGTCTCATGACAAACTAGAGAAAAAACCTGTGGAAACCTGCAGAAAGGAGACTTCACTCCGCGAAGTGACTGACGACACGGTGGACGACCCGGCCACCGTGAGTGGAGGTGTCAGGAGAGCAATAACACTCGAGGCAGTCGCGTAAGTTGACAATGTTTTATATAGTTTTATTACTAATAGACTTAATACTTAACTGATAATTAATTTCAAATAATGTTTGCTTACAGTACCGAGGAACCAGCAAAGCCGGCCAATTCGGCCACTGATTTGGATTCTCTAAGCATTGTGTCGATGGCCACTGATTTGGATTATCTAAGCATTGTGTCGATGGCCACTGAACTGTCGGTAGATTGAGGGTGCACATAGCTTTGTGCCGTGGACCAACATAGCCAAACACGCCTACTCTTGGGCACTCTTTAACTACCTAAACCTGGTTTTAAAATATTTATCTTTTCAGGTATAAAAGTATAATTCACAAGCTTGTGGATACTAAAACAGGATAAAATGGAAGGAAGCGGACAGAGCGGAAGCGGACTATCCGAGTCGTCATACGACGATTCGGATGCAGATGTGACTTTTGATATAAAAAAAACACTACCGCAATTTAAAGCGTAAAGGTGACACTTGTTCCTCTGGAGAGGAACAATTATTGCAAAAAGAGATGTTAAAAATGAAGGCACAGAAGAAGAAAACACACTTCTTTCCTTCCACGCCAAGTTAGTTAAACTTTTGCCTAGTTTTTCTATCTGCAATGATTTGTCTACTTAATGAGTCTTATTATTTGCCTTCTCACTGGCACATACTTTCTTGCCTATCATACAGGTTGCAGCTCCACCCTGACGGATGTGGAAACGAAGAAAGGGAGCATGCTTCCAGACAGGCAGTCCCCCAAGCGGCTCCGACACAGGTTTACAAGAATGACTAATATCGGTAATATATATTCTTTCCACACTATGCATGTGCATTTTATATATTTTGCATTATAATTTCTTTTTTTTTTACATAGATTGGGTGAGCCGTCCATTTATACTATGAATTTATCACCAGATCTTTCTCCTCAATCTCATGGGTCATGATGGAGGATTCGGAAGAGGAAGAATCTGATGGTGCAGATGAAGATGATGCACTTGACCCAGACGGGATAGAGCGACTGGCTTCTTCCCTAGGAAGCTTGTCCCGCAAAAAATTAATGGAACGAGGCCAATTATCACCGGCTAAAAGAAACCATATTGCTGAGGCGTTCAAAGATTTCGCCAGGCCTCCAACTCCCAGGGAAATCAAGGATCATTTCAACAATAGGAGGGAGTCTCTAGAAAATGAGATGAAAAAATTGATAGAAGAAGAGCTGTGCCTTAGTGCGGCCAACGATTTTTGGAACTCCATAAAATTGGAGCAGGAATTTAAACAAGGGCAGGGGTTTGCTGGCAGAAACTCTTAAAACACCAGCAGCAAAACTTTCCACATGTGGGAATGTTTACTGCATAGCGATAAGATAAGATACTTTGATCCTATCTAGACACTTTGCAAGTACCAACTAGAAGGTTATTGACTATACATAAGAGCCACCACGCAAGGACCGAACTTGGTGGACTCGAACCGCTGACCGAATGCGCAGGGACTCTGCAAACTCTAGCCAGTAACTCTACCAACCGCGCCACCCTGGCGGGTACTGCATAGCGAGGTGAACACTGAGCAAGCGGGCTCTCCCACCGACGGCTCCGGGAAGACTGAAGGTTTGGTAGCGCGGCGCGTGCAGTGGTGCCAACCAGGGATGGGAACTTTTGAAGCCCGCATTGTCGTACCGGGTCACTAGAATTATCGTATTTTTAGATAGAAATCATCGTACAACCTTAGGTAAAATATTATAGTCTGTAAATGACTTTTTACTTCATTGAATTCAGCGTTCCACATGTAAAAATATTTCCACTTTTCACCAAAATAAATAAAATATCAAATCTTGACACATTTTACACATCAAAAATATTTTTTTAACGAAAATAATAAATAAAATAAAATACTATTAAATAAATATAACGCATCATAACCCCCCAAAAATTAATTCTAGAACTCTAGCTATCATTCTCATAAGAAAAGAGGAATTCCTGTTTCTCCTCTCTTATTTTATGCCCTGTGTCAGGTGGCGCTTTTAATTAGTGTGTCAGTTGTCATCGACTTATCATATCATGTGTAGGAATGAAAGTAACACAATCTGCCTTTTCCCTTACACACTGCGCTGCGTAGAGAACCAAGTATGGTTCCCGTTAGAAGTCAGTTTCTAACCTTTGTCTTGGTAAGGTTAACCTTGCTAAATACCCTCTCACAATCTGCGTTCCAATGCGGCAAGCAACGCTCCAAGTCCATGTCATACAAAGGACCAAAAGTCAAACTCAAAACTCTCTCTCTCTTTCGTGGAAGTTGACAGCCAGTTTTTTTTGTTTTTTTTTGAACGATGATCATTTTTGTATGACTATAATGTAATTATATTTGTGAGCCAATTATCGTATTTTCGTGTACGATTCTCAACCATGTATTGTACATCGTACAGATAGTCAAATTATCGTACAAATACGATAATTATCGTACAGTTAACAACTCTGGTGTAAACTCAAAACACTCATATTTGGTCCAAATATCTCTACAGAAACCATGAAAAGTGCCTAACGTGTCCCTACGTACAATGCCAATATCCCCACGCCTGTCCCTACATGAAATAAACAAAATGTTAAAACAAGAAATGCACATAACACGTTTTTTTATAAAGTGGAACATTGGGGACCAGATTAATGATGATCAGAAAATATATATTATACAACGAGTTAAACATTGACTTTGCCTAATATTCTTCACTTACAAGTACCATGTGAATATAATATACAGTGAAGGAAATCGTAATAATGGTGTACAATGATGCTGTTCATCATTGTACAATAGTGTAGTATGAAGGAAATGGCGAAATGGTGTACAACCTGCTCATCATTCTACAATATTGTATTGAAATTGCACAGAGACAATTAAGGTGGTTCCAAGAACCTGAAGTTGCTACATGAACACGCTAAGTGACTTACCTTCAGCCATTTAGATCTGAAGCGTTGTTTTCTTGGCCGAGACTTGTCTTCTTTTGAGAGTTCGCCTCTTTTCTTTCTAGATTTTTTTAGGTTTCCTTGCACCAGTCTTTTCCATTGTCTAATATTTTCTGAACTCAAACTACGGAGGTAGAGTGACTGATCCCCACAAACGATTAAAACAGCTGATGTTATGATGTATAAGGCCGTGTCACACGAGCGATATTTTCCGGCATCTTTTGGTATTTTGCTACCAAAAGATGCCCGTAGTGGTGTCAAAAAGTGCGCGTGTTGTCACACAGCGTTTCGGCTACGACAGTGGTTCTTAACCTGGGTTCGATCGAACCCCAGGGGTTCGGTGAGAAAGTCTCAGGGGTTTGGCGTAGGCCCTCCGAAACACATTGCAATTTTGCTATTGTTATAATTCCAGATTATTCACCAAAGTAAATTGTACGCGAAATTAACGTAAATGTAAGCAGCGCTGTAGAGGGAGTCATGTGTGGGTGTGTAGTATAAGTGCGTGTGGTCGCCCGCTTCTCTCACTTCCGAACACTGATGTATACGTATAGGGGGGTGGGGGGGGCACACGGCCTCGTTTGACCATTGTATATCAAATTAGTGCAATATATCATATCCCTCCTAAGGCCTCAAAATGCCCCTCAAAATGCTTGATTTTCAACAAATTTCCTGACCTCTTCCGCAGATCCCCAGCTGTAGAGGCTCACTTAGCTCGCCCAGCCGTCTTACCACAATCCTGGATTCACCTCTGTGCCCCCCCCCCCCCCCCTTTCCGAGGACCTATATATGCCCCTGCTTCAGAGTCCTTCCTTTATCCCTTCTTATTATCCAAATAAACACTTTAATTTTGAGGCAATTTTTCTCAAATTTTTGGCATCAATTAAATAAAAATGTATTCTTATTATTATTTAAATAATTCTTGAATTTTGAAACTATTTTTCTTATAAAAAAAAATCTTCACATATTTGAGGGGTTCGGCCAGTGTGCGGAGGTTTTCGTTGGGGTTCGATGCCTCTGAAAAGGTAAAGCTACGGTCACACTAGTCATTTTTACCCGTGGACTGGGCGGTTTTGCGTGGACTGGGAGCAGAGCTACTTCTGGGCGCCCAGAGCAAGTGGTCACACTACTGTCTGGCCGCGCCGCCTCCCAGCCCAGTGCTAGGCAGATCTCAAATCAAAACAAACGCGACAACGGCGTCTCTTAATACGAAAATATACCGTAATACACCGAAATACATGACAATACACTAAAATAAGGTATCAAGAGACATAATACATAATTTTTTTAAACGTGTTTAGGGTGCATTTCGGTATATTTCGGTGTATTTTGGTATATTTTGGAATATTTAGGTGTATTACACTGGTCGACAAAAAAAATCAAAGATATGGTTCTGGACTAAATGAAGCTGATTATAGGTAAATCGACCCTGCTGAACTCGAATCTGATGTTCAATTAACTCTATCACGTCCAGTTTTTGAGAACCAGACGCAATTCATGAAAAAATATGGGTAAAATCAGCAGAAATAGGTTTCACCAATGTTTTCATTTTAAACTCTTAATCTTTTCTTTTCTCAAGCCTATTTAGGGCAGTGCAGGGTTTTTTGAGTCAGTGTGGCAGTGAGCAGGGGAGGGTGTGCGCGCTGAGTATTGGCGAGGGGTTAGCAGGCTGTGTAGTACATTTTTACCTACTGATCGTACATATGTTTAAACATTTTATTTTTCTTTGCAGATATGATGTGTTTGATTTAGTGGAGTCCTAATTTTAGTTGGTTTACCGTATATAGTACCTTGTACCGGGCTGTGATGGAACGCCGTAACTGTGTGAATGCATCGGACAGTTTTTGTTACATATGTTGAATTTTTACCCCTGACAGTCTGAAGAAACCTCTTACAAAGAATATTAAAGCAGCTTATCTGCATTACTTCAAGTGCCGTATAGGTGATCAAGATAAGAAGTGGGCCCCTCACGTAGCATGCAACCCCTGTGTGAACCACTTGAATGAATGGATGCGTGGCAAACGGCCATCAGGCATGGCATTCGGCTTCCCAATGGTTTGGCGTGAACAAAAGGATCACAGTACTGACTGCTACTTCTGCCTCACTAACATCAAAGGATATTCAGTAAAAACGCGAGCTAAAATCAGGTATCCTGACGTATCTTCTGCCATCAGGCCTGTGCCACATGGTCCTGATTTCCCAGTTCCAAATGTTCCAATTGTAAGTGCTATAAGTGAATCAGATTCGAACGAGGAGGATAATCCCATGGATACAGACTTTCAAGAAATGGCAGACAACAGAGAGCCCAAATTCATCAGTCAGAAATGCTACATGACCTTGCTAGGGACCTAGATCTACCCAAGGAGAAAAGTGAAGTCTGGATCTCGTCTCAAGGAATGGAATTTGCTACAAGAAGGAGTTCTCATCACCACGTTTCGTCGTAGACATAAAGAACTTTCAAGCTTCTTCAAGATGGAAACAAGCTCTGTTACTGCTTTGATGTTGACACACTCATGGAACAACTTTGTGAGTCTCACACTTATGATAAGAGTGAGTGGCGGCTGTTCATAGATTCAGGAAAAACACGCTAAAGGCCGTTCTTCTGCATAAAGGAAATAAGCTTCCGAGTGTTCCAATGGACCCTACCCATAACTACGTCACGGTTTGTTTACATCGGTGCATTGTGGGGATAGGCGGGGTCGCCGCGGGTGGACCTACGAAGGAAAACTACGGCGATGGAAGAATTTCGAGTTATTTTGCGCGAAATTGATATTCCAGGTGCTATATTACTGTGCTCTGTTCTCGCTGACAACACCATAGAGAAGTCCTGAGGTAATGGCTGATGTGCAGAGGCTTCTAAACCCAAGAAAACAGAGTCATAACAGAGCCTCGTCAAAAGGTAAGCAACTGGTAGGTACGTAATGTGTCCCTACCACTTGCTTACTTCTTAATGAGACTCTGCTGTGACTGTTTTCCTGGTTTAGAAGCCTTCGCACATCAACCATCACCTCAGGTCTTCTCTATGTTGTCAGCGAGCACGGAATATAGCACCTGGAATATCAATTTCGCCCAAAACAACTCGAATTTTTTTCATCGTCGTAGTCTTCCTTTGTAGGCTGTACATATTCATGGCTATGATAGTATTAAAATACCTATTAATTGAGTTCCTTTTATTGTCTTTCCTCATAATAAGTAGTGGTACATCATAGTTTAAGTGTTACTTGACGAGCCAATGAATACTCTTGAGTCTATACCAACATCACCAACCTTTGCTTTGATTTATCATATTACTCCATCCATAAGCAAGTTGCATAACCACGGTGACATTACCATCCTTGCCTCATGAAACCTGCATGGTACTGTCGTCTACCGATATTTTTGTCCCTACGCAAATCGGGAAAACTCGCCGACAGTAATGGTTAGGTTGGTATCCGGTCATTTCGCCCACATGCCATTTCGCCACACCATAGAGTCATTTCGCCCACACTATGGAGTCTATAGGAGCTAGGAGGTTAGGTTATATTTGTTTAGTGTGTCGAGAACCCCCAACCCCCCGCTAAGAGGTTAGGTTAGAGATGTTTAGGTTAGGTTAGGGTAGGTTAGATTTGGGTAGTTTAGGTTAAATTTGGTTAGGTTAGATTAGATTTGGTTAGGTTAGGATAGGTTAGATTTGGTTAGGTTAGGTTAGCTTAGGTTAGATTTGGTTAGGTTAGCATATCGGTGGGTCAAGCCCCTTCTAGGGTAGGTTAATTTTGGTTAGGTTAGGTTTATTTTGGTTAGGCAATTTTCATCATTTCGCCCACAAGACATTTCGTCCACATGTGAGTCAATTCGCCCACATATAAGAGTCAATTCGCCCACACGATCCATGTCACGGAGTCATCTTCCTCTGGCAGAAATGGAATGAACCACCTTGGGCGAAATGATGGTAAATTTCTAGTGTTTGCCCATACTCTCCCACTTCCCCCAAACAAGTTTGGGGACCTGTGGGAATGCGGGGTTTTCGGGTGGGGAACAAATTATGCGTCGGAAACACGTAATTAAAGAGTTGTGTAGGGGGGGTAAAATTTCCTAGATCTAGGGTAATTTCCTTATATCTAGAGAAAATTGCCTAACCAAAATAAACCTAACCTAACCAAAATTAACCTACCTTAGCAGGGGGCTTGACCCACTGATAACCTAACCTAATCTAACTTAAGCTAAGCTAACCTAACCTAACCTAACCAAATCTAACCTATCTAACCTATTAAATTTGGTTAGGTTAGGTTAGATTAGATTTGGTTAGGTTAGGATAGGTTAGATTTGGTTAGGTTAGGTTAGATTTGGTTAGATTTGGTTAGGTTAGGTTATCGGTGGGTCAAGCCCCCTGCTAGGGTAGGTTAATTTTGGTTAGGTTAGGTTTATTTTGGTTAGGTAATTTTCTCTAGATATAATGAAATTACCCTAGATTTAGGGAATTTTACCCACCCTACACAACTCTTTAATTACGTGTTTCCGACGTATAATTTGTTCCCCACCCGAAAACCCCGCATTCCCACAGGTACCCAAACTTGTTTGGGGGAAGTGGGAGAGTATGGGCAAACACTAGAAATTTACCGTCATTTCGCCCAAGGTTACTGGTGGTTCATTCCATTTCTGCCAGAGGAAGATATATCTATAGTTACATGACTCCGTGATCGTGATCGTGTGGGCGAATTGACTTTAGAGTGGGCGAATTGGCTTTAGAGTGGGCGAATTGACTCTTATATATGTGGGCGAATTGACTTACATGTGGACGAAATGTCTTGTGGGCGAAATGACGAAAATTGCCTAACCAAAATAAACCTAACCTAAATTAACCTACCCTAGCAGGGGGCTTGACCCACCGATAACCTAACCTAACCAAATCTAACCTAACCTAACCAAATCTAACCTATCCTAACCTGATCTAATCTAATCTAACCTAACCAAATCTAACCTAAACTACCCAAATTCTAACCTACCCTAACCTAACTTAAACAAATCTAACCTAACCTCCTAGCGGGGGGTTGGGGGTTCTCGACACACTAAACAAATATAACCTAACCTCCTAGCTCCTATAGACTCCATAGTGTGGGCGAAATGACCTGTGGGCGAAATGACTCTATGGTGTGGCGAAATGGCATGTGGGCGAAATGACCAGATACCAACCTAACCATTACTGTCGGCGAGTTCTCCCGATTTGTGTAGGGAAAAAAATATCGGTAGACGACAGTACCATGCAGGTACCATGAGGCAAGGATGGGTAATGTCACCGTGGTTATGCAACTTGTTTATGGATGGAGTAATAAGATAAATCAAAGCAAAGGTTGGTGATGTTGGTATAGACTCAAGAGTATTCATTGGCTCGTCAAGTAACACTTAAACCATGATGTAGCACTACTTATTATGAGGAAAGACAATAAAAGGAACTCAATTAATAAGGTATTTTAATACTATCATAACCATGAATATGTACAGCCTACAAAGAGAAGATTACGACGATGAAAAAAATTCGAGTTGTTTTGGGCGAAATTATTCCAGGTGCTATATTTCCGTGCTCGCTGACAACATAGAGAAGACCTGAGGTGATGGTTGATGTGCGAAGGCTTCTAAACCAGGAACACAGTCACAGCAGAGTCTCATTAAGAAGTAAGCAAGTGGTAGGGACACATTACGTACCTACCAGTTGCTTACCTTTTGACGAGGCTGTTATGACTCTGTTTCTTGGTTTTAGAAGCCTCTGCACATCAGCCATTACTCAGGTCTTCTCTATTGTGTTGTCAGCGAGAACAGAGCACAGTAATATAGCACCTGGAATATCAATTTCGCGTAAAATAGCTCGAAATTCTTCCATCGCCGTAGTTTTCCCTTCGTAGGTCCACCCGCGGCGACCCCGCCTTATCCCCACAATGCACCGATGTAAACAAACCGTGACGTAGTTATGTCTGGGGCCCATTGCGCATGGCCATGAAATGAGTGAAACTTATGAAACTATGAAGACTTTGTTATCTGCTGTTAAATATGAAGAACATCAGTGGAATCTGTGTAGGGACCTGAAGGTAATCTCCTTGCTTCTAGGACTCCAGTTAGGTTACACTAAGCACATGTGTTTTCTTTGTTTGTGGAACTCTAGAGCGGACAGCAAACATTACAAACAAAAGGAATGGCCAGCACGACCGAAAGACTCACCTGGCAGGTTCAACTGTATGTACAAACCTCTTGTTGACAGTGAAAAGGTGTACTTACCTCCATTGCATCTGAAACTTGGGTTAATGAAAAATTTTGTGAAGGCCATGGATCAAAATGGTGCTGGCTTTCAGTATTTGTTAGCAAAGTTTGAACGCACTGTATCTGAAGCCAAAGTAAAGGCAGGTGTTTTCAATGGCCCTCAAATTCGTCAACTACTCAATGATGATGACTTTGTAAAGGGCCTAACTGCCCTGGAAAAAGCTGCTTGGAAGAGCTTTTTGGCTGTTATAAAGAACTACCTAGGTAATGTTCGAGCATCGAATTATGAGGAACTTGTAAATGACATGTTGAAGAGTTACCATGCGCTTGGGGCTCGGATGTCACTCAAAATCCACTTTTTCAATTCACATCTTGATTTCTTCCCAACGAATCTTGGCGCGGTCAGTGATGAGCAGGGGGAACGTTTCCACCAGGACATTACCACCATGGAAACCCGATACCAAGGACGATTCAGTCCCAACATGATAGGGGACTATTGCTGGACGCTACAACGTGAAAGTAGCTGCTCCTACAAACGAAAGAGCAAACTACAGAAACACTTCTGATGTACTATGGAGCAGGGTGAGTACTTTTGTGTGTTAGGTATAGTTTTGATCATATGTATATTTAATACCAATTTGAGATCTTGACTGTTCTTCTGAAGAACAGTCTAGATCTGACTGTTCTTCGAACTAGCGCATCTTTCTCTCAAAAAAAATCTCGAAGTTGTGTTCCAAAATATATATATATATATATATATATATATATATATATATATATATATATATATATATATATATATATTATAATATATATATATATATAAAGTCAAAATTTACTGTGATTTGGCATATTTTCGGATATTTCCAAGATGTGGCACATTTTCGGATATATTTGGAACATAATTTAAGTATATTTTTTTGCCAGATATGTACATTAGGTCCTAATAAAGCCGCAGGCACCACCAGAATTTAATTACGAGTAATATATATTAACGTAGGGGGATTGTTTCGATTAATTATATAATTATATATACGTATATACTATATAATTATAATAGCTATTAAAATTTTAAATGCCGATATTTCAAAAACTATACGTGCTAGAGAAAAAGCAATGCCATTTTTGAAATCAGCAGCGAAAATGCTTTCCAACCCACACACAATGAACTCAGAACCATTTTTGGTGTCGACCAGTGTTATCGGTATATTTTTTTGTATTTCGGTATATTTCGGAATATTTAGGTGTATTATCGGTATTTTTCGGTGTATTTTGGTATATTTTGGTAGGTGTTTAGGTGTATTTCGGTATATTTGGGTATTAAGAGACATCCACGCGACAACTCACGGCACACCTGCTGCACCGCCGGGTTTATGGAACTGTCGCCGATGGGAATTATCGCCGAAACACCAATCTAGAACTCTCGCCGACGTGGAAATGTTAACCTAACCGGGACATTGGCACCTACTTAACCTAACTGATCAAGCTAACGATAGTATTTCATCCTGAATGCAGAAACACGGGTAAAACTTGATTAAATGTATATATTGGTCCTGTAATATCAAGAATTGGAACACTTGACGACGGCGGCGAGAATTCCTATCGGCGGTGGGTACATGGAACTGTCGCCGATCGGAACTCTCGCCGCCAGCGGCGAGTCTTCCAATTCTTGATATTACAGGACCCAATTTACACATTTAAACAGGCTTTGGTAATAATGGACGAGGACTTCGCGGTCATTTTCAGAGACACTGACAAATGCCCAAAATAGTGCTTTTTCTAATGGAGATAATTTTATTTTCCGGAAAGCATAGTTTTTCATACAATAAAAAAAATTCTTCACCGAATTTTATGGTCGCCGTTTCCATTAAAAACACTGAATTTCCATAAAAAAAAACACTAAAACTTTACCGAGAAAAATTTGTCAGGGTCTCAGATAACCGGGAAGTGATTGAATAGAACATACCAAACCTAACCTTAGCCTAACCTTATAGGTTTTGAGGCCTCTTCCAATTGCGACATTTCAAGAACCAGTTCACGGAACCCAAGAGTTCAGGCGTTCCATTTGCGCACGAAAACCTGGGTCCGAGACAAAGCGCGTAGTGACTCAGCAAAACCCGTGAACTTTCTCTACTCACATTGAGAGGTGGGTAGCTTGGTAGAGTTTTCAGTTCATAAACAAACAATGGTCGCCTTGGGCCCTATTTCTCTTATCGTGAAGAGTTTGTCGCATGCACGAGTCGGAGAGGATGTCAGACGGCATAAAAGAGGCATACATGGCTGGTGGAGGCCATGCTTTCCCGCGATCTTAAACTTGATATGATCCCTTCACATAGCAGCTAGCTGAGTATATCTCGTTATCTCTCTCTCTCGTTATCTCTCCGTTATCTCTCGCTACCTCTCTCTCTCTCTCTCTCTCCTCTCTCTCTCTCTCTCTCTCTCTCTCTCTCTCTCTCTCTCTCTCTCCTCTCTCTCATCTCTCTCTCTCTCTCGTATCTCTCGCTATCTCTCTCGTTATCTCTCTCGTTATCTCTCTCTCGATAAGTCTCTCTCGTTATCTCTCTCGTTATCTTTCTCGTTATCTCTCTCTCGTTATCTCTCTCTCTCGTTATCTCTCTCTCTCGTTTCTCTCTCTCTCTCTCTCTCTCTCTCTCTCCTCTCTCTCTCTTTTCTCTCTCTCTCTCTCTCTTCTCTCTCTCTCGTTATCTCTCTCTCTCGTTATCTTCTCTCTCGTTATCTCTCTCTCGTTATCTCTCTCGTTATCTCTCTCCCTCTCGTTATCTCTCGTTATCTCTCGTTATCTCTCTCTCTCTCTCGTTATCTCTCTCTCTCGGTATGTCTCTCTCTCTCTCGGTATGTCTCTCTCTCTCTCGTTATCTCTCTCTCTTCTCTCTCTCTCTCTCTCTCTCTCTCTCCTCTTCTCTCTCTCTCTCTCTCTCTTTCTCTCTCTCTCTCTCTTAAATGCCTCGCCAGCTGAGTATGTTTGTAAACAAAAAACGGGGTTTTTGCGTTCCATTTGTGACACGCGAACCCAACCCTGAACCCAGAACCCAACCCTGAACTGAAAGAACTGGTTCATGCAGCTTGGGCACAAATGGAAGAGGCCTTTAATGAAACTTAGCCTAACCTTAACCACTAATACACTAATACCTAACCTAACCTTAGGTTAAGGTTAGGTTAGGTTTTATTAAAACCTATAAGGTTAGGTTAGGTATACTTTGTGGTTAAGGTTAGGTTAGGTATACTTTGTGGTTAAGGTTAGGTTAGGTTTCATTAAAACCTATAAGGTTAGGTTAGGTATACTTTGTGGTTAAGGTTAGGTTAGGTTTCATTAAAACCTATAAGGTTAGGTTAAGGTTAGGTTTGGTATGTTCTATTCAATCACTTCCCTGTTATCTGAGACCCTGACACATTTTTCCCGGTCAAGTTTTAGTGCTTTTTCTGATGGAGATTCAGTGTTATTAATGGAAACGGCGACCTTTTAATAAAATTCGGTGATTATTTTTTTTTTTTATGAAAACTATTGGTATTCGGAAAATAAAACTATCTCCATTCGAAAAAGCACCTATTTTGGGGCAGGAAAAATTTGTCGGTGTTACTGAAAATGACCGCGCAGTCCTCGTCCATTATTACCCAGGTTTTACTCGTATTTCTGCATTCAGGGATGAAATACCAGCAAAAGCTTGCTCATTTAGGTTAAGTAAGATGCCAATGTCCTGGTTAGGTTAAACTTTCCACGTCGGCGCGAATTCTCGGTTGGTTTTTCGGCAAGAACTCCCATCGATGAGTTTCATAAACCGCACCGCCTACGTCTGTCCCCTGCCCCTCACTACTGCTGGTGCCACACTGTGATAGCATCATAGGATATCACCAGGGTCATAGAGTTCCTCAGGAATCATCGCAATCCTTAACAACACAAAGAACGGGTTTTATTCATACGGCATTACGGCTTTGTTTATACTTGAAGCTCCAAGGTCAAGCGAGTGTGTAGCTTTGATTTAGTGATCATTGTATAGTCCCTCATCGTTGATCATCTCAGAAAAATATAATTATCTAGGATTACTACGATGTATTATCCTTATTCTTGAATAAAGATATATAATTTTCTTCAATTAGCTTGCTTAAATACTATAGACCCTCAATCCTCTCTGCTGCCCAGACATAGTGAGGCTGGGTCGCCCACGAATAAACGATTCGCTCCGTCCACCGCTGGGCGTCGATGCTGGGCAGTTTTTCAGCCACTGGACGGCCAGTGGACGCCCAGCCCACGCAAAACCGCCCAGTCCACGGGTAAAAATGGCTAGTGTGACCGCGCCTTTAAGAACCACTGGGCTACGAGCATCTTCCTACCAGAGTAGCTAAGATCTTTATTCTTTTATCTTAGCTACTCTGCTTCTACTGGCATTTATAAAATGTCCTTCCTTCCCTCTTCACATTTCCCTTGATAACCATAAATAAACCACTCAAAACCTTACTTGTATTCCTAAATCAAGTAAAAATAACGCACACATCATATTATCCCCGTTTCTATAGTAAAACACACGCAGCCTATTAAATATGTTTCTAAACATTTTCCGTCATAACTTCTCATCAACTCAAAACTTAACTATATATCTAAATCATACGTAAAATAATATAAATAACACGCATGTACCATATCATATCATGCACGTGTCTTGTATATATAGAGTAAAAACCTATTTATTTCTCCTACCCTACTCTACCAAACACTTTATTTTTCTCCTCTCATCTACACTATATTACTATTACTATACAAAATCATACAGCTATATTCCCTGTATACAGCACTTATTTTCCCTAAACATATCACACAGAGATGCTACAACATCTCTTGTCCACCTAAGATTGGTAATTTCTCTTTATTTCACTGAAATGTATAGTTCGTACAAGTCTTGCGTGGCGTCGGCTGCTCCGAAATGTAAGCAAAGATGCCAGTACTGGTGGCAAGAGAGCGAACATGCGCGACTCCGCGTTTGCTACCAAAAGATGCCGGTATCAGGCGTCAAATGGTAGCAAAATACCAAAAGATGCCGGAAAAAGTTTCCGTGTGACATAGCCTTAAAAAAAATAAGGTCGTGTCACACGAACACTTCTTCCGGCATCTTTTGGTATTTTGCTACCATTTGATGCCTGATACCGGCAACTTTAGGTAGCAAACGCGGAGTCACGCATGTTCCTTCGAGCATTTATTCTATCCCCTGGAATCCATCATTGGATGGAAATGTAATAGTCAGGAGCTACCGAGTGCACACGCCGGGACTGTCGTGGGGGAACAACGGTAATTATATACGCATAACACATGTATTTCTGGTCGCTAGATGAGTTGAGGACCAGAATTGCTGTGAGTGAAGGGCATGTGATTATAATCCATTTCTATCACACACTGTCATTGTAAGGAGGGCAAGACCTGAGGGCAATCATGCACGGCAACGCCTCAAATGTTGGGGATGGGGCGTAGTCACATCTCTTACAAACCTACAATAGTTGGAGTACTGCCACATATCCTACACCGTAAGCATCCATCTCCTGATACTCATGCCCTTTATATTTCTGCCCGTAATCATGCCAAATCTTTACTTCAACTTACTAAAAACTCTTTCATTCATAGAAAATGTCAAAATCTTTCTGAATCAAATTCCTCTCGTGACTTCTGGCATCTACCTAATAACATCTCTAACAATTTTTCTTCTGCATCTTTCCCTCCTATGCTTCACCCAGATGGCTCCGCAGCTGTCTCATCTACTTCTACAGCTGAACTCTTCGCTCAAACCTTTGCTAAAAATTCCACTCTGGTTGATGAAGGGCTTGTTCCTCCTTCTCCTCCACCCTCTGACTATATTATGTCTGTCATTAAGATCCTTCGGAATGATGTTTTCTTTGCCCTGTCTGGCCTAGATCCTCGGAAGGCTTACGGTCCTGACGGAGTCTCTCCTATTGTTCTCAAAAACTGTGCTTCTGTGCTTGCACCTTGCCTGGTCAAACTTTTCCGTCTTTGTCTATCTACTTCCACCTTTCCTTCTTGCTGGAAGTTTGCTCACATCCAACCTGTTCCTAAGAAGGGTGACCGCTCTAATCCTTCAAACTACCGTCCTATAGCTTTGACTTCCTGCCTTTCTAAAGTTTTTGAATCTATACTTAATAAGAAAATTCTTAAGCATCTATCTGCTCACAATCTTCTATCTGATCGTCAGTACGGTTTCCGTAAAGGGCGTCTACTGGCGATCTTCTAGCTTTCCTAACTGAATCTTGTCATCCTCCTTTAGGGGTTTTCGTGAAACTTTTGCTTTTTGCCCTTGACATATCAAAAGCTTTTGATAGTCTGGCACAAATCTTTAATTTCCAAACTACCCTCATTCGGTTTCTATCCTTCTCTCTGTACCTTCATCTTAAGTTTCCTTTCAAACAGTTCTATTGCAGCTACTGTAGACGGACATTTTGCTTCTCCTAAATCTATCAATAGTGGGTTCCCCAGGGTTCTGTCCAAATCCACTCTCTTTCAATTATTCATTAATGATCTTCTAAGTCTAACTCAAAGCCCTATCCACTCCTACGCTGATGATTCTACCCTGCATTTGTCAACGTCGTTTATTAGACGTCCAACTCAACAGGAACTAAGTGATTCACAGAGAGATGCCACCGAGCGCCTAACTTCTGATCTTTCTATAATTTCTGATTGGGCAAAGCAAACCTTGTTTTGTTCAATGCCTCAAAACCCAATTTTTTCACCTATCTACTCGACAAAACCTTACAGATAACTATCCCCTCTTCTTCAATGACACTCAACTGTCACCTTCTGCTACAATGAACATTCTAGGACTATCCTTTACTAAAAATCTGAACTGGAAATCTTACGTCTCATCTCTTGCTAAAACAGCTTCTAGGAAGTTAGGTGTCCTGTGGCGTCTGCGTCCTTTTTTTCTCCCTCCCAATTGTTGCTCTCTACAGGGGCCTTATCCGCCCATGTATGGAGTATGTCTCACATGTTTGGGGAGGATCCACTCATACAGCTCTCCTAAACAGGGTCGAGTCAAAAGCTTTTCGTCTCATCAACTCCTCTCCTCTGACTGACTGTCTTCAATCTTTAAATCACCGCCGCAATGTTGCTTCTCTTGCTCTCTTTCTACCGTTATTTTCATGCTCACTGCTCTTCTGAACTTGCTAACTGCATGCCTCCCCCCCTCCCGCGGCCTCGCTGCACAAGACTTTCCTCACATTCTCATCGCTATTCTGTCCATCTTCCTAATGCAAGAGTTAATCATTATCTTTACTCTTTCATCCCTTTCACTGGTAAACTCTGGAACTCTCTTCCTGTTTCTATTTTTCCACTTTCCTATGACTTAAATCTTTTCAAGAGAAGAGTAACAAGACGCCTCCCTAAACTAAATTGGCCTACCCCTTTTTTTTTATTTCTTATTGTCTTCGTTATAGGGACTGGCAACTAAGCGGGCTTTGTGTTACCCATTTTTGTTGTGCCCTTGGCCAGTCCTTTGTGATGTAAAAAAAAAACAAAAAAACATAGGCTGTCTATTTTCTACACCAAAACTGTATCCAGCCCATTTCCTACACAAACTCTCCTACAAATTTAGCAGTTTTGAGAGTAGTGACATATTTCCTACAAGGATAACAGCGTATCTCCTACACCCCCTTAGTGGGGCGCTTCTGTACTCGGCGCTTCTGGCTCACTACACTCCTGACGACCTTGACCAGTCAACAAGTATTTGCTTGTTATATGTCCTTTCTGCGCTGTATTATGGAGCAACCAAAACATAGACAAGTATCGTTCACATTCAGACAAGAGTCTAGTTTAGGTTTTTCTCCATTCGTCCCGGGGGAGACGGCATTTCGAAGCCTGTACTCCGCTGTTCCTGGACCGAGCATGGCTAGTATTCAGAGGAACATCCGCAATTTTAATGTTTTAAAGTTTCATTGTATATACGTATGTTTAGTAAGAAATAAAAAGTGCCGTTTTAATGTTTCATTGTATATACGTATTTTTAGTGAAAAATATAAAGTGCCATTTTAATTAATGTGCTTTACAGATGCACATATTTACATAATGTCACAGCTCTTACACATAGTCGGTTATATTTCCTACACACAAACAAGTGTCAGGCATAACTCCTACATCTACTGTGTGTAGGAGATATGCTGTATCTCTGTAGGAAATATGTCACTACTCTAAAATCTGCTAAATTTGTAGATGTGCTGTGTAGTATACATGGAGTAGGAAATGTGGCGCGCCCCCTTGGGATTCCTTGCCTGCAGCCTCCCTGACGGGCAGCATATTCCAGGAATCACAATGATGGTTTTTTCGAGAAAATTCAATGGTTAGTTTCGGATCTACAGCCAGACGTCTTCACCCGGAAACCACATACTCACATAGAGCTGGGAAATATGCTAACGGGCAAGGTGGTGGTGGGTTGTTACTGTTCGCCTCCAACAATGACAACACGGTGCATGTAATGGTTAAAACAAAACATTAATATCTACAGTTTATTATAAAATGTACTCACGCTGGAAAATGAAAAATCTGTTACAAACAAACGCGAAATGTATTAGTGAGCAGCCTATCGGCAGCTTCCAATGGCCACAGGAGCCTCATTCTTTATGTTAATATCCTCCGTTTTTATTTATAACAGCAAATGTTTGATGGCCAGAGTACAATAATGTAACATGCAATATAATTGTACAACACACAACGCTAATGTTCCTATAACCACCATGGTATGCCATGAGCGCAAGGTCCTTTTTGTTTCTTTCATCCTTAACCGATATCATTGACTGGTGGGATATTTATGGAGGTCTTATAGGCCCATATGCAAGACATTTATTTACTCGACCCGCTGCACCGCGCAGCGGCAAGCAAGAATAATTTGAAAACACTCCACCCGTTGCGTTGCTCTGTTGGTTGCGTTGTCCATGCCTTGTCCTCTGTCCTTATTCCATTATATTTCTTCCCAAACCATTACAGGCGAGTTTTCAACATAACCGAGAGTGACATACATACACTGTGAATGCACACATGTCATAATTAAGGTAAAATTAGGTGCAGGAGGCCTTATATTGTTGTGATAAGTGTGATAAGCAAAATTGAAGAAGATTACCGAAAGAACATAGCTTTTGAACATATGTACGAGTCATTTATAATTGATTTATTTATCATCCGAGAGCAGCAGTGAGGAATAAATAAACTGACGACCAAATGTTAGACCAACACGCCTTATGAGACTATCAACAATGATGAAATGAAGGAATGGCCTTTAATTAAAAAAATACACACAAATTGGGGTGTAAACAAGGTCCGCCTCCTCGCGGTGCACCATGGACACGTTTTTTAATCATTAATAACGGATAAAGGGACTTTAAAATATCAATGAGCCTGATAGCTGGGTGTGAACACACCGCCTGGTGTGGTCTTCTGCTGGAGTGACAGCAGGTAATAAAATAGGCTGCTACCATAAGTTGCTCGGCCGTGATTCTCGCGGCCACAGAGGGTGGATGCTCTGGCCCACACATGTTGTACTCACACGGTATTATGAAACTATCAGATAATATTTACGAAAACTGAACCTACCATCCTCTTTACGAGACATTACTATCATTAATATAAATTAGGTACAGTAAGCTATACCTAGAATAAGATAATGGGAGCAAAATACAAGGGTGCATAAACATTATAGGCCTCTTCCATTTGTGCCCAAGTTCCAGGAACCAGTTCTTTCAGTTCAGGATTGGGTTCAGTTCCTGGTTCTGGGTTCGCGTGTCACAAATGGAACGCATAAACCCCGTTTTTTTGTTTACAAACAAACTCAGCTGGCGAGGCAAGAGAGAGAGAGAGAGAGAGAGAGAGAGAGAGAGAGAGAGAGAGAGAGAGAGAGAGAGAGAGAGAGAGAGAGAAAAAAAAGTGCTAACTCAGCTGTGACGTGAAGGGATCATATCAAGTTTAAGATCGCGGGAACGCATTCCTCCACCAGTGCCCCTTGTTGTAGGCCTGTCTGACATCCTCTCCGACTCGTGCATGCGGAAAACCCTTCACAATAAGAGAAATAGGGCCCAAGGCGGCCATTGTTTGTTATGAACTAAAAACTCTACCCAGGCTACCGACGTCCCAATGTGGGTAGAGAATGTTCAAGGGTTTTGCTGCGTCAATACGCGCGTCGCCTCGGACCCAGGTTTTCGTGCGCAAATGGAACGCCTGATTTCTTGGGTTCCGTGAACTGGTTCCTCAAATGTCGCAAATGGAAGAGGCCTTATCTCTCACTGTTTTTTTCTTCTACTCCTATTATTCCTATAATTTAGCTTGTATTGAATTTCAGATTATGATGGTGTATGGACACGTACCAATGCAAAAATAAGTAGGGGGTCAAAAATGACGTTAAATGTAAAACTTGTTCGTCTAACACACTACCACTCACCACATTCCTCCGCGTCGCGCCACATCGGCGCTTCCCGTTGATCGACTCAGATCGAGTGTCCGTCACACAAAAGTGGCAGTGTGAACAGGACTGGAGGAGTGAGGATGAGCCTGGTGTCTACAGTCTCTCAGCAAGACCCGATAGTCACTTTTGTCCTCAGTGTCTTTCCTCACCCCCATATCTACACATAATTCTTCACATTGCCTCAAACGGATGTGAGCATTTTCTTGCTTTAAAAGAGTACACCTACTACCCGTCCGTAGCTATCCTAGCCAAAATGGTATGTGTGTAATATCAATGTGCCATCTGATAGTAATCACATTGCACTTGAGCGAAAAAACCTCAACATTTACGTTAAAATACAAACTAGAGGAAACACTCCGGTGCAACATGAAAATTTCAGTGTCACCAGGCAACAGCGAAATATCTCGAAGACATGACCCACCTACTGGTGTTATGTAGTGATGTGGTGCCAGGGTTTTTATAAGTGTGGTGCCAGGGTTTTTGTGGGTGTTGTTGCTGCTGCCTTCTATATTGAATGATATTAATTGGTTAGGATTTTACATTGATTACAACTGAATTGAGAATTGAAATTTGTCTTATGACTTCACTATTTAATTATAGTACGAACACTTCTCGCTGTGGAGAGTACTGAAATGGGAATGAACTTAAGGGGAAGGGGTTAGGAGTTAAGGTTTAAAGGGAAATGCTGCCACCAGCTCAGGCAAGTAGTTCTATGGTTTTACTTCCTGAGCACGTTTTTAATATATATAAGATTTATTTTGGTAGTCGTGGTTGATACTTAGAATTACACCGAGTAGGGCTGACCTTTTTGGAAGTGTGGGGAAGTATTGTCCTAACACAGAATAAATCACCTGAGGTTCTACTAAATAACACAAGAACTATATTTAAAACATCATCCTATTTATTCATCATGAAGTATTATTTCTCTTGTTTGAGATTTCAGACACACATATAAGCTCTAATCCAACACAGGAAAACTCTCCAATCTGATACAAGAAAGCTCTCCAATCGGATACAGGAAAACTCTACACTCTGATACAGGAAACTCTACAATCTGACACAGAAAAGCTCTCCAATCTGATACAGGAAAGCTCTCCCATCTGATACAGGAAAGCTCTCCCATCTGATACAGGAAAGCTCTTGTGAGCATAACCTCCCTCACTGAATCCTATTAATGAATTATCATTTACGTATGTAACATACCGCTGAATACTTATAGGTATACATGGAAAATATAAGGGGGGAATATAAGAGTAAGAAGGTTTGTTGCGTTCACTTTAAAACCATGTGACGGGGTTTTTCGTCAGACTGAGACGTCCGTCGAAGCCTATAGTGAAGTGGATGAGAGACTCGCGTTAATAACACTTATAAGGATGGGGCAGGCCTCCTATGCGTTAGTGAAACTGAACAACTGTACCTATATATAGATATATAGATAGATATAATATAACAAGGAAGGGGGGGGGGAAATAGGAGCGAGTTACTGAGGTCTTACCTATAGTGAAGTGGATGAGAGACTGGCGTCCTCGAGGTAACTAAGGCGAGGTTGGGATGAAAGGCGGGAAGAAGGGGAATGTTCGGAACCAATGAACCGGCCTCTCCTGAAGGGATTATCAGACCTCGAATGACTAATTAACTAATGAAACAAGTATACATATGAAATGGCTGCCTATAATACAGTTCTTTAACTTTGATATAGAAGAATTTAATATTTTTACACTAATACCCAGGGAAAAGATATCCTCCCTTCGTTCAAGCCTACAAACGCGTTTTTTAGAGAGACGAGGTAGTGGAGTCGAAACATAAATTTGGTCGACTTTTAATTTAGCAAATAACTCGACTAACCCATCCATTTATGAACGTGATCTGTCACTATTGTGTCTATTTTGAAGGACATTAAGAAACTAAGAGTGTTCCTTGATCTGATAGGAGGGTGAGGAGAGGATGAAAAGTTTTGAATCTACTAGTTATCGATGAACGCGAAATAAAGGTCCCGCGCATTTTGACTCGTACCCGGAGTGTCTGGGGGGGGAGGGAGTGAGGGAAGGGAGGAAGATAGAAGTGAGATAGAAAGAAGGAAGATAAATTCACGAGAAAACGAAAAGATTAAATTGACCTTAATATGATAGGAATACCATCCTATCTCTTCCGAATACCGGGCATTACGTGATAGATAGGTAGTGTCTACATTTGTTTATATGCATTTGTAGTCTGTGTGTAATACATAGCACGTGGCGCAAGGACTATTAGCTTATGTCTAGACACACGGCGTTGGTGGTGATTTTGCTGACACAAAAGATGCCTTCTTCCGTTACATAGAGGAAAACTTCACACAACCTCGACAGCCCCC
>JACEEZ010003232.1:0-11347 GCA_016584305.1 Chionoecetes opilio
TACCCCCTATTACGACACACACTACTACTATTCCACTATACACTTACCTACTACTACTACCCACAACACACACTTACTAAACACTCTATACACACACCACTACCCCACACCTACTACAACTACTAACTACTCACTATAAATACACACAATTTTACTACACAAACTACAAATAAAATAATAAAATAATGATAATAATAAAAAATAATCTATTACTATCCCAATATAACTACTACTACTATTTTACCGCCTAATACTACTACTATAAAATACCACTATCTACTCTAAATATATAAAATACTTAATACTACTACCACCATACTAACTACTACACTACTACACTACTACTACCACTACTACTTCTCCTTTTTCCTCCAACTCTTCCATGTTTTTTTTTTTCTCTTTTTGCTAATTCACTTTGTCTGTTAAACCTTTCAGTTTTTCCCTTTTCTCTGAAACCACCCTTGGAACATATCTTTTTATTCCCTGTGTATATTTCTGTGTATCAGAGAGAGAAAAGGGAGAGAGACCCCACGCTTCCAACAGATAAAAACATAAGGCACACTGTCTTAAAATTTTCCCCATTTTGGGTTAAATTGAGTTCCCGTACATCTATTTAAATCCCGCAGCGCATAATATTTATTTTCAGCATGCCTTCCATTCTACGAAAATTTTGGGTTTGCAGGGGAAATTTGCACCACAATATTTCATCAACCCCAACAGCCGTGACTTTTGTGTCTTGTCAAAAAAAGCAAAAGAAACCCTCGCACTGTAAAATGATCAAAAGAAGAGTCATGACAGCCCGTGAGAGTTATGACAGTTACGGAAGGTGTTCCCACCATCCCTCCCCCCCCACCCCACCTCCCCATCACCTCGCCCTCCTTTCGCCCCTCTTCCCTTTTTTCCGCCCGAGTAACACCTCCCCCTCACCCCCCTCCTCCTCTTTCCTCCTTTCCCAGATTTTCCCCCCCGACCCCCCTATCCCTTAAGATCCTAACCCCTTAAATTCCCCGGCCCCAAACCCGGGACCCACTCCCCTTTTATCAAACCCCCCACCCCCTCCACCCCCCCCCTTTTTCCCCCCTTCCTCTCCTCCTCCTCCCCCCCCCCTACCCCCTTCTCCACCCCTCACCCTCCCCAACCCCCTTCCCCAAACCTCCTCCCCCTCCTCCCCCTCCCCCCCCCCCTCCCCCCCTCCCCCTCCGCCCAATCCTCCTACTCCACCCCCCCTCCTCCCCCCTCCCCTCCTTCCTCCCTCCCCCTTCTCACTCCTTACGCCAGCCCCTCCTCCCCCCCCGCTCCCTGTTTCCCTTCCCCTGTCCCTTTTGCTCCCGAAAGGCGGGGAGCACGACGCCCAACAGCAGTCAAGGGCCCTAACGACAAAACTTACAATAGTTTCGGTTTCTTGGCGAATAAAGGGAAAGACGTAAAGGCCCAGTTTGATCGGGGCCCAAATTTCTCCGAGGAAATGGGGATTTTTGTGGTAGGGTCACGATGACAAAAGGAAGCGTTTTTTTCCCAGGGAGAAGACCGAGAATCATGCAGCCTGCGAGACGTCAAAAAAGAACAAAAACAAAAAAACACTTCATGTCATCCATGCGGGAAAACAAACACGTGTACAGTAGGATTGAAGTAATTCGGGAAAGAAAGGAAGAGATCCGGAAATTAAAGACTAAAACATCATATAAAATTTATTTCAGGAATTCCCCCCAGACTAGGAGTGGGCCCAAAACTTTTTTTACGATAAGGCGTTCAGCGAAATAAGACTGAGGGCTCTTTGTGACAGGAAAATTGATTTCGAAACTTGGGGGATAATTTCTACGAGGACCACCCGGGTTTGAGGTTTCCATCCTATTTGGGGATGACGGCTCCACTCAGCCCTGGGCCAGCAGTTAGGAGTCTGCAAAATGATAAAGTTTTTTCACAGATAAAAAAACGACGAGGGACGGCGGTAGCAGCATCACCTTAACCCCTTTTTTTACCCCACAGCAACGCTGGGTCACGTCCCGTTCCGAAAAATTAATCAAAGAACTTAATCAAGCCCCCTAAAAAAAGTGGACCGAGACGCCCTGCGGAAAAACCCCACGAAAGGTTTTCCCAAAAAATATAAAGGAAATTTAAATTACCTACACAAAGCCAGAAGAAATTTTTTAAAGCGAAACGAAATTAGCAACGTTGGCCGAAACGCCAATATCGCAGTATCACTGAGAGTTGGACAACACAAAAGATAAACTTTTATTAGCGAAATAGCCATCCGGGCAAAGACTTTCCTAAATTGTCGCACGCATAAAGCGGTGGAGGTTCATTCTTTATAAAAAAAAAAAAATTTTTGCAAGCAATCGAAATCGATAAAGTAAATAAAAAATCATTATGACAGTCTACGCAAAGATTAAGCTAAACGGTAAATTGTAATTTTGGGGAAATATATCGCTCCCAAATCTAAGGGGGAAAGTAGTTTGCCTCTGATGACGGAAAAAGTAGTTGGAAAATAAAAAACGATACAATATTGTGGAGTTTTTAACCCTCATAAAACGGGAATAAAATTCGCTGATAGAGAAGGTATGCGTTTGCTTGATATGGTGAACAAGTATATTTAATCAGGTGGCCCGGAGCCTACAAGGATAATAGATCCTAGTTTTAGTTTTCCTCCCGGACTTTGTTTGATTGTTTACTGCGATATAGGTGAACATTGCCAAACAGTGATCACGGCTATCAGACGGCATAAATTGCAAGTAGACATCACAGAAAACGGTTATTAGCCCAAATTATAATAAAGCAGATTTTCACGAAGATCAGCGGGTACTAAGCGAAGTTTTAAGGATTTACCTACAAAAGGAATAACGCCGAAAAAATGTGTAATGTATTCACTAATAAACTCCAACGGTGGGGGGAAAAAATGTTCCCATGGTAAGAAAACGTTTTAATAACATAAAAAGACCAGTTGGAGAATAAGAGATCCAACAAATCATTTGGGAGAAAACGCCCAGGATAAAGTTTTTCAAACGATCAAAGCAGACTCGATTCTAGAGAATACAATGACGTCAAACGTCGCTGCAAAGGACTAATTAGTAAAAAGCCGAGTAGAAGAAAAAAATTGCAAAGGAATCCCAAAACAAACCCCCAAAGGTTTTTCAATACGTTCGAAGTAAGAAAAAAAGTCAAAACAAGTATTGGACCACTGAAAGATAATAATAAATCTTTGGGAAATGATAAAAAAGAGTATGGCGTTTTTTTACTCAATGAAACTTTTAAGCGGTATTTATTAAAAAAAAGACGAAACTCCATTTCCCGAACCAGTAAACATTTTTGCAGGACCGAAAGGGATAGCTGGGGAATACGAGAGATAAAAGTAGACGAAAAATCAAAGTATTTGCTGAAACTTGACCCAGCAAAATCCTGGGGGGGGGACGAAATCTCGCGCGATACTTCGCGAATGCACAGTCAACTTTCGCTCCCCAAATTAAAAATATTTTAATAAATTTCTATGTGAAAAAAATGTTTCCCAGTATGTGGAAATTAGCTAATGTTACACCGAATTTAAAAAAGGGAGAAGAGCCCCCCAATAATTATCGCCCAATTAGTTAACGTCCGTGATTGTTAAACTATTTTAGAAAAAATTTTGGGGGTAAATAGGTTTTCTCGATGAAAATAACTCAATACTAAACTCCCAGCAGGATTTGAAATAAGAGATCCTGCTTAACAAAAACCTACTGGATTTTTTTAATGTCATTTTTTCAAACGGGGCGAAAATTCCCGGGGGTAAATACCCTTTATTTCAGAAAACCTTTGTAAGTTCCACATAAAACGACTGTTGACCAAACTAAGGGCACTGGGATAGGAGAGCAATTTGTTCTGGATTGGGATTGGCTTTCAAATCGAAACAACGGGTAGTAAAAAAGGGGGGAGATTGGTTGAGTCATAGTGGGGTGCCCCAGGGGTCGGTCTTTGGGGCCCATCTTTTTCTGATATATACAACGACTGGACTGCGGGATTTTTATTAAAATATCAAAATTTGCAGTGAACCAAATTAGGCGGTAAAAAATATACTAGAGAAAACGCGAACTCATACAAAAGTGATCTGACAAACTATCAGATTTGGGGTGATAAAGGCTATTAAAATCAATTCCATAAATGAAAGTAAGCAATAGGGAACGATAACCTCAAAATAACTATCAAATGCAAAATAAATCGTTAAGAATACAGCAGGAAAAGGATTTAGGGGTCATCATCAGAATGATCTGAAAACCAGTTTGCATGCCCAGCTGCCCAATAAAAGGCAAATATGATGTTGGGGGTTTTTTAAAGTAACTTTGAACTAAAACTCCGAAAGTAAGACACAATTTTACACGTCCTTTGGTTTTTGGGCCCACTTGGAAAATGCCTTCAATTTGGTCGCCCCGTTTTGTAAAAAATCAAACCAAATTGGAACAGGCAAAAAAAGAGAACCAAACAAATTCCATCTCTGCGAAATTCATCTTATGAAGAGAGGGGCTGCGGAAAAATTAAAGTTTTCCTTAAAGGTCGAGAACCGTGGGGACTGAAGAAACCTTTTAAAATCCAAAAGGTTTTGATGTCATAAACAAGAGGACCATTCGGCTTTTAACCAAGGACAAAAAGAAATAATGGTTTAAAAAAAGGGTCAACGTTGCATCCCCGATCTCCGTAAAAATTATTTCAAGTTAGAGGGGCGATGGAATAAGTTACCAGAAAATTTTTGTCGGACCCAACCAAAACTACATTCAAAAACAGACTTGACGCGCCTGTAAAGTAAATGGTTTTGATAGGCGAATTTATCAGCCCCCCGTATCGATTATTTGGTGGTAGTGGTATTTGTGTAGTTTTTTTCAATCCTATCATTCGCACTATGAAATTTCCATTTTCCATCCTCTTTAGGACTTTTATCTTTTTCCCCAACGTTTTCTTAAAAGTTTGATAGTTAGTAGTATGATTTCAGCAGTCCTCGTATGGACAAATGGGTTTCCCTGGGTCTTTTACTCATTAACCTATGTAACCTCCCTTTTGTCCCCCAAAGAAAAGGGCCCTGTACATCGTCCGGGACGTCACACCTGCGTCTCACCCGCTCGCCCCCCGTACAATTTTCCCCTCCCTAATATAATTTTAAAACATATAAAAGATATTTTTATTCGAAATTTTTCTATAGTATCTCAAAAAAAAAAAATCTTTTAAAAAACACCAAAAAAAATCCCCTTATGAGACTTGCAAAAATTGCATAATTTAAATCTTCCCCATTTTTTTTTTGCTCAAAAAAACCCTCTTACAGGCGAATATAAATAGAAGGGGAATTTATTTAGTTTTCCCCTTTGATAATTTTCTTTTTTAGTCAAAAATAAATTTAGCACTGCATAATTAGCATTAACAATATTAAAATCATGAAACGGGTAATTTTTCCCCCCTAATATGTTTTCAGATAC
This sequence comes from Chionoecetes opilio, assembly GCA_016584305.1. Classification (NCBI taxonomy): domain Eukaryota; kingdom Metazoa; phylum Arthropoda; class Malacostraca; order Decapoda; family Majidae; genus Chionoecetes; species Chionoecetes opilio. The sequence continues at coordinate 5,430 of JACEEZ010003232.1, forward strand.
AATATATACTGTATCTTTGAAAATGTTTTTTTTATAATATTACCCAAAAAAAAAAACTGTAAAACACACAAAAGAAATGTCTTATGAAAATTTTAAAGAAAATCATGAACTTAAATTTTTCGCCTTTTAATTTTGCGTAAAAACTTTTACATGGCAAATATCTAAAACGTTTTAATTAGTTTTTCCATATATATTTTTCCTTTCTGTAAATAAATTTAGCAAATACAAAAATTAGCGTTAACTAAAAAAATAACATCATGAATCGGAATTTTTTCCCCAAATTTGAGAGGTTAGTTATTTATTTAACGCTAATTTATATTGGGAGAGAGGGGAGGGGGAACATCCCAAACATTTTTTTTTAACCCCCAGTTTTGCATCTTTCAAAATTAAAGATATGGGGAAAAAAAATATTAGGGGCACAGTTTTTGTTGTATTTAGAAACTACACGTGTGGTCCCTTTTTGTGCTTCCATATGTTTTTTACCCTTTTCTTTATAATGCTAATGAAATTTTATTTCACTCAAAGACAAGGCAGCAAAAAAATTGTTTTTTTCTTTTCTTAGTATCTAAAAAGTTCTATGTTTTTATGTTCTTTAAAAATGAGCTTTTTTTCCCCCGAAGAAAGACACCAAAAAAAAGTTCTGTTTTTTTCTTATCTTATTTTTGGGTTTTTGGTTTACAAGGGGCAGGGTAGGGGTGGTGGTGGTGGTGGTCCCTGTCAAGAGCAGGTTTGGGGGGGGGAGGGGGGGTAGGTGGGGAAGTAGGGGGTGGGGGGTAAAGGGGATGAGTGTAAGGGGGGGGAAAGGGTTTGGGGGGGGGAAATGGTAAAAGGGAGGGGAGGGGGAGGGGGGGGTTTTTGTTTTTAAAGGGGATACTATATCACCCTTTGGGTTTTGTTTGGCCCCTGTACGCCGGAGGAAACGTGGGGAGGGGAGGGGGGTTTGGGGTTGGGAACTTGCCGGGCGTGCTGGTGGTGGGGGGTGTGGGGGTGGGGGGTTGGGGTTGGGTTGTAGGAGGAGGCAAAGAGGAAAATAACAAAAATCTATTTATTTTTTATGGTAAAGGCCTCTTCCTTGTGCCCAAAGTTGCAAAAACCAGTTTCATTTCGGGGTTGGGTTCTTTCCTTTTCTGGGTTTCGTGTCACAATGAACGCAAAAACCCCGTTTTTTTTACAAACAAACCGGGAAAGAGAGAGAGGGAGAAAGGAGGAGAAGGAGGAGAGAGAGAAAGAGAGAGAGAGGGGAAAGGGAGAAGAGGGGGGTTTTAAAGGGTGGAAACTAGCTGTATGTGAAGGGATTATCAAGTTTTAGATCGCGGGACCGCATCCTCCACCAGTGCCCCTTGTGCCGCCTGTCTGACATCCTCTCCGATCGTGCATGGGGAAAAACCCCACGATAAGAGAAAAAGGGCCCAAAGGGCGCCTTTGTATTTATAAAACGGGAAAACGCTACCCGTTTACCCACCCCCCTATGGAGTAGAGAAAGTTAAAGGGGGTTTTTGCTGAGCCATACGGCGTCGCCTCGGCCCCGGGTTTTCGTGCGCAAAGGAACCCTGAATTTTGGGTTTTCCGTGAATGGTTCCTAAAATGTCGAAAATGGAAGACCCTAAATATTATCTATTGTTATTATATCAGTATTTTTTGCTTTAAGGGAAAGAATCGAATTAATTTGGTTTTTGGTTTTTGAAAAAAAGATGTTTTAGTGTTTTTTAAAAATGGCTTTAAAAGGGAAATCAAAAGTTATAAAAGTAAGTCGCGATATAAAGTATTCATCTATTATTATAAAACACTATTTTTTTTAGGGGGGAATTAATCTATTTTTTTGCGATTTGTTCAATGAAAAATTAAGGTGTCTTTTGTTTTTTCAAGGGCTTTAAATTTAAAGAATTTAAAAGAAAAATATAGCTGTCTCGTATGTGATGTTAAAAGGGCCTTGCAATGGTTTGATCACACCATGCATTCCTTAATTTCAAGAGATAAAAAAACAAGACTTTTGGTAACCACTCAGCTTTTTTTTCTTTCTTTTTTCACCCTGCAGTCTAATCATCCCTCCTAGCAATGCGTTTCCTTTTTTTTATAATTTTTCTTGTGGGTTAAAATTTTTGTAAAAAAAATTTATCAGAAAAAAGAAAAAAAAGATATTTCCATTTGGTGTGTTGATTGGAGTGAAATTCATGAAATTTTTCATTATCGTCTTCTTTTCAAAACTCACCATCACTTTTTTTTCTATTTCTTTTTAAGTTGGTAGACATTACGGGGGAAAAAATACATAATTATGACAAAAAAAACCCCATACGTAAAATTTAAGTAATTAACTCAGAATAGAAAGAGCATTGGGAAACCCCGTGTTGTGCGTTATCAGGGGGGCCTCCTTGTTAATGGAGGCGGGCATAGTGGGCAAGTTTTTTAGGGGAACAGAGGCGATGAAAAAAACACGACAGGAGAAAGACAAAAGGGCCCCTACGAGATCTGAAAGGTTGAGCGACGACCTTTGTCGACTGAGGAAGGGTACCTAAAATGGATATTTTTTGGAAGAAGAGCGCGAGACGGCGAAGGCTCGAGCCTCTGCCACGACGGCAGCCACGCCCTCATTAACCCCCCCCTTCGTCGCTGCTCTTTTGTTCCCAAAAATATCCATTTAGGTACCCTCCCCATCGACGAAGGTCGTCGCTCAACCTTCATCAGACTCTCGGGACGGTCCTTAGTGAGGGTTTTCACACTTTCTTCTTAATTTTTTTAAACCTTTTTAATTAAGCCCTAATTTTATTCTAAAATGTTTTTAAAAAAAAAAAGAGAGAAAAAAAAAGGAGAGGATTTTTTTCTTTTTCTTTTTTTTCTTTTTTTGCATCATTACATTTTTAAAAGGGAAGCAAAAAAAAAAAAAAAAAAAATAAAAAAATAGCAATAGATGAAGGAGAGGGTCTCTTTTCTCTCGCCTTTTTTTCCCTCTCCTCCTTTTGTTTTTTTCCCCCCTTTTTCTTCTTTCCCCCTGTATCTCCCCCTTTTTCTCTCTCTTCCCATTCTTTTCTCCTTTCTCTTCCCCCCTCCTCTCCTTCTCTTCTCTCTTTTCTCTCCCCCTCTCTCTCTCTCCTCTTCTCTCTCTCCTCTCTCTCTCTCTTTCTCCTCTCTCTCTCTCCTCTCTTCCCTTCTCCTCTCTCCTCTCTCCTCTTCGCTTTTTTTCCCCATTTTTTTTACGTTCATACATGCAACGGAAAAATGATTATAGTTAAATTCCAGAAAAGGAGATTTAATTAAGACCCAAAATTTCGTAAAACAACCCTTTAGCTGACTGACTGACTGACTGAGGAATAACTGTGTGGTTTGCCCTGATATCTTGTGACGAATGAGAGAGAGGAGAAGAGAGGAGAGAGAGAGGGAAAGGGGAGAGAGAGAGAGAGGAGAAAGGGGAGAGAGAGAGGAGCTATTTAGATTCAATTCAATCTTTTATTTACAATTTAGTTTAACCTTTTGAAAAGAGTTTCGAGATAAAAAGTCTTTTCTAGGAACATAGATTTGTGAGATAAAAAAGAACATTAATACGATGGACAATATTTTTGATTTTAGAAGCTTTACATTTTTTTTTTTGTTTTGTTTTTTTCCTTAGATTAAATCTAATGGGAAAGAATCGAATGTGCATTAGGTTTGTGGAGGGGCTAATGAAGTGAATTGCAAATTCCAAGGGTGGGTGTGGGACAGAACACTGTTGTCTTTTGGGGGGGGACGCGGCCACATCACGAAGGTAGTGGCAAGTGGTGCCCATCCCCAGTGCGCACAGCCTACAGCGACGCCCTTCCTCCGGGTTTTGATGCCAATTTCCACCATAAGGGACCCCCGTTTTATCCGGACCACCCCCTCAACAAACCGACTTAGGGACGTTTGGTGGGGGCAGGGACCCCGCGGCCAATCGGTGTAAAACCGGGCCCCGTGCTCCGCGGGCCCGCCTCCCCCTCGTGACCCCCGTCTCGTGCCCCCGCCCGGGGCCCTCACGTGCCCCTCGCTGTCAGAGGGTCCTGGGGGAAAAACCGCACTGCTTCATTTATGGCCCGCTTGGCCAAGGGGTCGCTTCCCCATTGCCGCGATGCCAAAAGGGGGCGACCAGTGATAGTAACGTCCTGCCCTGTTTTGAAAGGCCTTTACTGCCCCACGAATGGGGTTATGGTGGATATTTTCAGTGTCTGCTTGTTTTATGCAAGCTAGGCAGTCATGGAGTCCTGACGATGAGGTGTTTGAGGCTGTGGGGGGTGTGGGCGGATCCAGAGCCGGGTATGGCTGTCAGTTTTAGTTTTCGTGGGGAGAGAAATCCCAGGTTCGCGAGGGCTGTGTACGCGGGGCGGGTGGGAGTGGCGACAGGATCCTCGCCACCCATTTTGCCCCAAAGGCTGCGCCTGGGCCGTCCCTTTGGCAGGGTCGTAGATCCCCGGGAGACACGTGCGTATGGCTCCCCCGACGCCTTTATTTTTTCGACCCTTTCCCGCCCCCGTTTTAGGGTAGGGAGTCACGTTTTTTTGCCGCGGGGCCTGCAACTGTTGTGAGAGTGGGCCCCCCCACGGGCCCTGGCGTTACGCTCCCGAGAATGACGACAGATTTATGGCCCCCCAGGCGACACCCCCAAATGTTGTAGTTCTCTATCGCCGTCTTAAGCCCCCTGCCTTGACCTCGGGGACCTTCATGATGGGTGAAGTGATGGGCGTATCGGGATGGTCGGCCTGATGTAATTTTTTGAGGAAGTTTGGCCCTCATAACTTTTTAATCTTGCGTCAATGATGGTACTTGGGTTTTTCCCCCCATGTTTTTAATCTTGGTCCATTCGGTGTCCCAAAATGGTCCCAGGCCCCCATTTTGTATTTCTCAAGAAATTTCGCATCGTAGTGGTGAATGTAGAGAAAGGACTGGGATAATAAAAAAGTGAAGACAAAGGGTTTTTATGCGTCAGGTCATGGTGCCCGAAGCTCCCTTCCCCTTTCCCTGACATCGCCCTCAATATCCTTCCTTGCCCCGTTTGTCCCTTCAGATTTGGATTCAGCTTGCAGCCGTTTTACGGGCAACAATGACGCCCAAAAAACGGCTCGCTACCCCTCAGTTTTGACCTTGGATCGTAGTGTGTCCAGGGGGGGGGTTCCTTGTTTGGCATGGCTTGGGCTTGGGCTGAAATAGTGAAAACCAAATTTCCCCAACATTTGTCCGTTTAAAAGGTTTTTGTGTTCTTGATGGGAGTGGGGGGGTCTTTGCCCGTGTCGCAGAACAACGTACACATAGCCGATGGCGTGTCCCCTCCGGGTAAGGGAGTTTGGGAACAGTTCTGGAATTTAAAAAGGTAGGATGAGAACCCCCCCCGTGGCGTTCCATTTTCTGCCCCATGTAACCAAAGGTTTCCCGAAAAAAACACGGGGCCTTTCGTCCGAGAGATATTGCTGCACCCTAGGGGGATTGCCTTTAACCCCAACTTTTGTGAGCTCACGAGGATTTGGGAGTGGTTGTGCCTTGTCAAATGCTTTTTTTATATTAGTAGGGTCCCCCTTAGGGCGTTCCTTAAAATTAGGTGAAGGAAGTATTTTTAGGGTCTTTTCCTAGATTTTGGCCCCTGAATCCAAAAATCGTAGTTGGGGCACTCGTTTTGCGGTAAGTTTTTGCGCATTTGCAATTGCAATTTTGGGAATAAATTTTCAATTTCAAATTGCAGAAGAGAACCGACGTCGTAGAGAACCCCGTTTTTGGGCTCAAATTGAAGTTTTTAAAAGGGGCTAAAAATTTTTTTAGACTCCGTGGGTACGTTCGCATTTCTGAACTATAAGGAAAAATTTGAGATAAGGGAAAAAAGGAAAAAAAAAAAAGGGAAAAATTTGGCCTTTAATTTTACATCAAAATCAGAAATGTTTCGGGTAAATTTTTTTTCATAAAAGGGACTACCCTCTGATTAATAG
>JACEEZ010003233.1:0-2500 GCA_016584305.1 Chionoecetes opilio
AGCGGAAAAAAAGGGTAGGTCCCAGACAGGTATTGCGGGAAAGAAGGTGAGGGGGAGGGGAGAGGGAGTGCAGGAAGACAGGTTAGATAAAAACTACAGGATAGACAGTAGATAGACAGAGAGAAGGATGGCAACGGAGGAGCAGAGTGACAGGAGCTTGAGGCGATGGACAGGCCGCGCCCTACCTTTTCACAGCGGAGGCGACAACCACGACAAAGGGTCAGGCTTATCACTCACACAGGCTCCCAGGGGCTTTGGTGAAGTTATCCTGCCCTTTTACCCTTTCCCCTTCGATCCTTTCCCTTTTTTTTATGAAAGTCGGGAGCTTCAGCTGGACATACTGAAAACTATCTTTGACTTTACAAGAATAATGGAAAGATGTTTCCTAGCTTAATTAACATACATAATGTGTAACTATTATAATTTGACATTGCTATATTTCATCAATCTCACCAATATCAAAATGTGTAGAATTTTTATAATTGGTTTAAACGAAAATATTGGATACTAATGAAATATATGGCACTATTACTATATTCTGATAAATGTGTGGTAGTAGTAGTAGTAGTACTACTACTAGTAGTAGTAGTAGTTACTAAATTACCGACCCCCTTTCTATATCTCTTACTGTCTTTTTTATAGTACTGGCAACGAAGCGGGCTTTTGTTGCTTCTAATTTTTTTGCCCTTGGCCAAGGGCCCAGTCCTTTGTGATGAAAAAAAAAAAAAAAATAGAAGAAATCCACCAAGAAGCCAGTTTTAGCATCCTCCCATCCTTACAGCACCCCCCACCAGCACATCGAGCACATCACCCTCCACCTCACACCTGTAATTACACCACACCCCCCTCCGTACCCTTGCCTCCCTTTCTTTCTTCCCCTCCCTTTTTCCGCCCCCAAAGCCTCCCCTTACACCTTGGGGACTTTTCCCTCCTCTCTCCTCTACTTTATCTCCCACTCAATAAGCTTCTCCCTCTCTCTCCACTTCCTCGTCTCTCCCTCTCGCTTTATAAAAGAAAACTATTTCACTAAAAAAACTACCTAACTCAATTCTTCGATAGAAAAGTTACTAAGTATTTTTTATTATATTTATTCTGAAGGCACCAAATACACACACACTTATGTTCTCGTCAATCAAAGTTAAGTATATCTTATTTAATTTATTCTGAAGGCAACCAAACACACACACAACTTACATTCTTCCAACAAACCCATCACAAACACCTTCTAATTTTATAACCTGTTCCTTTCCCCCTTTTCTCAAGTTCTTTGTCAATTAAAGTTAAGTATATTTTTTTTTTTACTTTGAAGGCACCAAACACACACACACTTACGTTCTTCCCACAAACACGAACATCACAACACTTAATTTTATAACCCTCTTAGCCTTTTCCCCTTTCCCTCCTTTCTCCTGCGTGGGGGTGTGTTGAGACAGGCGGGGAACATTGATTACCACCAAAAAAGGCTTTACGACGCGCTTATGCTTCTCGGCACAACATTCAAATGACGTGATGGAAGAAGAAGGGAAAAAACTATAAACAACACTGCTATCGACTGCAAGAAATGGTCGCGGCACTTTAACTCCTGAAGTGATAGGAACTGCGCTGAAAGAAAGGAAAGAAAAAAGAAAAAAAGGAGGGGAGGAAAAGAAAAAGTCGTTTGATGAAAAGAAAGAATTTTTAGTCTCATTCCAAGTAATAAATTATTTTCTTTTACGTTACACGCACAAGTAGCTAACATATAAAGTGCCAATAAAGGACGAGTTATATAATAAAGAATTTAAAAAAAGAAAAAAAAAAGAAAGGCAGTAAAATGCGTGAAATTTTCAAGAAAAAGTAACTGAAGTCGCATTCTAACTAATTGAATTAGATCTATATATTTTCCCACATAATGAATTTTACTTTTTTTTTCTTATCTACAAATACCACAGTTAGTATCAATAAAGGACGATGATGTAGAGCACTCAAAATGTAGTTTTTGCCCTTTTTGGCAGTTGCACTGCCCTCGGGTATAGTGTCAAGGGCAGGTGTTAACAGCGGCTGGCAACATAGCACACAACAGGCGCGGGAGGGGCGTGGGGAAGCGTCAAAGATGTTTCAAGGTCAAGGCCGAAGGGTTTTGACTGCCCAAGTTTTATTTTGGATGGGACGAAAGAGGTCTAAAAACGGAACGAAAAAATGAACATGAAAATAAAAAGTAAAAAGGACGGAAGAGGACGAAACTTTCTCTTATGTTTTTTCCCTCCTCCTTCCCCCCCTCCTCCCCCACAAACACGGCCTTGGGCAGAACTTTTGACTATACGAAAGAGGAAACTAGTGAGGGTTTTTTTTATGGAGTAAGGGAGTAAGGAGAGGGTGGGATAACCAATGTAATAATCTTCATCTATCCTTCGTTTCCCACCATCACTATTACCAGGACCCACCACAGGCTCCTTACCATTGTGTATGGTCGTCCGTCATCGCCACTCCACAAGGGTTACCCCACACTGTAATCACCACCAAA
>JACEEZ010003233.1:7500-15988 GCA_016584305.1 Chionoecetes opilio
AAACATGGAGATAGTGGTAAAGGGTGAAGAAGGAAACGAAAGTAGAAGTACGAGTGAAAAAGATTTGGCCATTCCCACAGCAAAAAAATCAGCTTCCAAAAAAAGCAGGAAAAATCGCTCCTATTTGGATAATTATCTAGATTTGGGATTCTTTTGGTGTGGCGATGAGGTTAATCCTACACCACTGTGTGTTATTTGTGGTGATAAATTAGCTAATGAGGCGATGGTACCCAGCAAATTAAAGAGGCATTTATCTTTGAAACATGGTCATCTTGCCAACAAGCCTCGATCCTACTTTGAAGGACTTTTAAATGAGCAAAAAAAAACAGAGGGTGATGCTTTCAAAAAACAGTCACAGTTTCTGATAAAGCACAAGAGGCCAGCTACTTAGTTGCAGAGTTAGTCGCTAAAAGCATGAAACCTCATACAATAGCAGAGACACTAATTCTTCCGGCTTGTAGTGCCATTGTAAAAACAATGTTGGAAGTGAAGCAGAAAAACAAGTGAAAAAAATTCCCGTCTCGGATAGTACCATCAGCAGACGGATTCATGATATGTCAGCAGACATAGAGGAAACTGTATGTGCCTCTGTAAAGGAAAGTGAAATGTTTGCACTTCAGGTAGATGAGTCCACAGATATTGGAGGTAAGGCTCAACTATCGGCATTCATTCGCTACATTCATGATGTTAAAATAGTGGACCAGTTTTTCTGTTGTAAGGAACTTGAGGAAACAACAACAGGCAATGATATTTTCGCTACATTAAGTGAGTACATAAAATCAGTTGGTTTGTCCTGGCAATCTTGTGTAGGGATTTGTACAGACGGGGCGCCTGCCATGATTGGCTCAATTAAAGGATTTGTGTCACTAGTGAAGAAAGAAAACAGCAGTGTCATAACAACACATTGCTTTCTCCATCGTGAAGCGCTGGTTGCTAAGACAATTGGCAATGATTTGAAGTCTGTACTGGAGAAAGTTGTAAAAATGGTGAACTTTATAAAGAGTCGGCCACTTAAGACTCGTCTGTTTGCTAAGCTGTGCGAAGAGGTTGAGGCAAAACATGTGAATCTTCTTCTACACACGGAGGAGATGGCTGTCAAGAGGGAAAGTATTGTCACGTGTGTATGAACTGAAGGAAGAGATGCTTACTTTTTTCACCCTTGAACAACAAGAGGAATTCTGTGACTTACTGGCAGATGACACTTGGTCTGCCAAATTGTCTTACTTGGTAGACGTATTTGAACATTTAAACAAGGTAAATTCCAGCATGCAAGGTAAATCAGGAAAATATCTTATCTTCCACTGATAAAATTAACACTCTGAGAGAAAAACTGCGATTGTGGGTTGGCAGAGTAAAGAAAGGCAATTTGGATATGTTCCCACATGCTGCAGCAGCAACAAGCGGTAGACGTAGACTTCGTAGAGAGATCATTTCTATTATTTCTGAGCATCTTGAGAAACTGGAAAAGCAACTTCAGCACTATTTTCCAGACATATGCACTGAAAACTATGACTGGATAAGAAACCCATTTGTTGCACCAGTATCAACCCAATCTCAGTTACCGGGGGCCTTACCCTCACGGAAGAAGAGCAGTTAGTGGAAATGCGTAATGATCGTAACCTGAAGTTATTGCACATGCAGCTGCCTCTTGACGAATTCTGGGTTCAGATGAAGGCTAAGTATCCTCAAGTTGTAAAGAAAAACTCTGGTAATCCTTATCCAGTTCTCTACATCTTACCTGTGTGAGCTGGGATTTCTGTTCTAGCAAACATTAAAACGAACAAGAGGGCAAGATTGCAAACTCTTGAAGAAGAAATGAGAGTATGTTTGTCCACTATTCAACCCAACTTGAAAAGGATCTGTCAGTCACATCAAGCACATGTATCTCACTAAATCAGGTTAGCTTTTGTTTGTTTTGCTTATTTGACTATCAGTGATTATCATGCCTTTTTTCTTCTTCTTTTTATGCTACTTTGCATTTATAACTCTTAAGTTAATCTAATATTCTGAATCTAATTCCACTGATGAGTTCTATGTTTGGGCATGTACTACAGTAGCCTACATCATATGTTAATTTTGGTTTGAGTACGGATAATAATTTTAAATAATTAATTAAAGTAATTCCAACAGGTACAATTTTATATCAGAAGTTAATTCATGTGAGGAGGGGTGATGGTGAAAAAGGGGTGCCACAGAAAGGATTATATAAATCCAGGGTGCCATCACTGACAAAAGTTTGCGAACCTCTGAGCTATACTATCATTATTTTTATCCATCAAAAATCTTAATCATTTGACGCGTTGCTAAGTCAGTGTGTCATAATATCTGTGTTTACTAATCGCTGCCTCTGTGCATATACACTTACCTTTTGAAATAGTGCTTGGTGATAAAAATAATAATAATAATAATAATAAAAGGTGAGGAAAAGCGTGGGAGGCGTGCAGAATCAATCTAAAGGAACACGTTTACACACGTTTAGTTTTTGAAATTAGTGTTTAGTGATGAAAAAAAAAATTCTAAAAAAAGGCGAGGAAAAGCGTGGGAGGCGTGCAAAATCAATCTAAAGGAAAATAGAAAAACGACAGCCAAACTACAGCCCTGTCTTTTCTATCTTCGTAACTATCTTTACACTCCACACGACAACACGTCAGGCTGATCACGCACGGCCTTCATTTAGGTATCAAGACTATTTATGTACTTTCCTTTTCGTACTACCATGGCCTTTGTACAACACATACCCGTCCATATATTTACCTATACGCAGTGTTTGACCATAAACACTACATAAAACTCATAAAACTGCATTAACTTTTATAGCACACACACACACACACACACACACACACACACAATAGTGTCAAAGTTCATGAATCTGTTTTTCTCTCTCTTGTATACTGATGTATACTATAATGTATATTTGATGCTCCTCAGCTAAATTGTATTTTTTTTATAGAAATATATCTGTCAAGGAGCCTTGCCTTGGCCGACAGATTCATTCCAAATATTATTTAAATTGTTATGTATATATGTATATAATTGCTATGGAAATAAAACTTACTTACTTACTTACTTACTTACTTACTTACACACACACACACCACTTCGACACCATAAACCTAATTACCACCACAGTACATAAACACAACCACCACCATCACCAGCACCAAAACCTCCAATCTCTCTCTCTTGGATGAGGTTCTTGTCTGCTACCCACGTTTTGGTGGCTGCTAATTTTGGTGATGACCGTTTAATTAGTTTAGTTTTTGGATGCCCAGTTAATTTCATTAACGTTTTGTTATTAAATTGATCCTGTATATATGTTTCTACTGACTATTTTCAATGTGTTAAGTTTATCAACAAAAATTATTTTGTCTTCGTGTCCTGGTCTGACGCCTGGGCGTAAGAAATTTATCAAAACAGAAAATCCTCTCTCTCCTCTTCTCTCTCTCTCTCTCTCTTCTCTCCCCCCTCTCTCTTCTCTCTCTCTCTCTCTACTCTCTCTCTCTCTCTATCTCTCTCTCTCTCTCTCTCTTCTCTCTCTCACGCCCTTGGATCCCTATTGATGCTGACGTGTGGGTGTGGGCGTACTACTGACGTCACCTACAAGTCGTAACCTACACCGTAACTGACAATTCCAACCTTTTTTCTCTCTCTCTCTCTCTCTCTCTCTCTCTCTCTCCTCTCTCTCTCTCTTCTCTCTCTCTCCTTTGAAAGTGTAAGTGTTGTTAAGAGCAGAACGAGCAGACGACTTGTGGGTGTGTGTGTGTGTGTGTGTGTGTGTGTGTGTAGTGTGTGTGTGTGTTGATACTGATAGCTGGTTGGATGGTAGACTAGCTATGTCTTGAGAATTCTAAGATTTTTTTTTTTTTTTGGGGGGGGGGATAATAACTTCATCTGGCACGTAAAAGACGGTATGGGGGCAAAAATGCAGGTGGCGGCGGTGGTAGTAAAGGTGAGGGGATTACAGGTACTGACATGAGCTATACGTCAAGGCTTAAGCTTTGAGGGCAGATAAGGCAGTGCGAATGTAAACAAAGATTTATCAGCTCGCCAACCAGGTGTTACGTACCTTGAGAAAATAATATATTAGAGTTCAAACAAAGAGTGAAGAGAAGTGAGGTGATTAGACCCACTTGATAAATATATTATTTAATGCTTAATGCTTTCAGTGAGACGGCGTGCATGGCGAGCATACAAACGAGTAAGCTTTTTGGCGGACCAACGCTTGTCATAAACATAGAAAGAAGAAAGATACAAAAATGCAAGTACTACTCACTTTTCCCGCTGTGTGTGCATGTGTGCATGTGTGTGTGTGTGTGTGTGTGTGTGTGTGTGTGTGTGTGTTCCTCCGTCAGCACTTCGTCAGGTTCATTTGCAGGTGTGCAGGTGATTGATTTACCACCTCGTTAACACACACACACACACACACACACACACACATACACACACACACACACACACACACACACCGCACTGTAAATCACAAACAGAACTAACCAGTCTTACAAGCAATTTTTTCCTCTAATCAACGAGACGTGTTTTTCTAACCATTATTTTTTTCACTCGTCTGAAAGTGCCTTTGGAATTTGCTCCTTGGCCCTTAGAAGTCACACCTGCGGTCTCTTTAATACAATGATGAACACTCGGCGGCAGAATGACTAATCTCGATGCACATTTGTCTTTGCCTCAAGCTGGAACGTCCATTAATATTCTTCACCATTAATCTTCGACGCGTCAGAAATTAATGTCTCTCTTGAATTAGACGCGGGAGGAATTCAGTTGTCATTAGGCGCTGTTGTTGTTTACTTCTCCTCCTTCTCCACCTCTTCCTCCTCCTTCTCCACCTCTTTCTCTTCCTCCTCCTCTACCTCTTCCTCTTAAGTCAATAATAATAACATAATAATAATAAAGTCTTAAGTAATAATAAGTCAACATAGAGATAAAAACAGACAAAAAACATAAAAAAACCCATTACATTAAACTCACACGGTAAAAAAAAAAACCAAATAAGTCAACAACAAAACAAAAACAAAAAAAATACACAACATCCAGTCCAATACAAGTACAGTACCATAAGCACCAGCAGGAGTAAGGCGACGTTAGCATTCCCAGACGATGCGCGACACACCACAACAACAACAACAAATGGCTGCTGTAGAAGGGACGACAGATGCATAATAACCCAGCGTACCTCAGCCCTGATAACCCCCGCATCCCGCCCTTATCAGAGACTGGCGCGGTGGTCTGCATTGTGACTCACGTACCCCAGGTCTTATCACTCCTGCGGCTCCATTTGTGGCTTAATCTGAACGTATAAAGCGGTAGTGTTTTCTTAGTTTCCTTTTTATCCTCCTTGGCTTTCGTAGTCTTTTTTACATCTCAAAGGACTGGCCTGGAAAGGAGTCCTAAGAATAAAAAAAGGATTCCTACGACTCCATGTGTGGTTAATCTGAACGTAAAAAAGCGGTAGTGTTTTCTTAGTTTCCTTTATCCTCCTTGGCGTTCGCAGCCTTTTTTTTACATTTCAAAGGACTGGGCTAGGTAAACAAATAAATAAAGTGCGGTAGTGTTTTAGTCTGAGTTTCCGAAGTTATTATTATCCTTCTAGATGGCGTTCGTAAAGGTTGTTTTTTTCTCAAAGGACGGTAGTGTTTTCTTAGTTTCCTTATTATCCTCCCAAATGGCGTTCGTAGTCTATTTTATTTTTTTACATCTCAAAGGACTGGCCTAGGTAAATAAAGTAACAAAAAGCCTACTTGTTGTCGGTTTCTATAAAGAAGATAGTAAGAGATTGCATAAAAGGGAGGCTAATCTATCTACCTCTACCTACTTCTAAGTCTGTTCGCTAGATGACGTTATTGTTTTAAATGGATTACTTAAATGGAGATCTTGTTGTCCTCAGTTTCTTATTATCACCACTAGATGGCATTGCTGTACATTTTTCTCTCCTTTCACTTTATATTCCTGTATAGTCCATTTTCCCCTTTCTATGGCCATAACGGTGTTCGCATTCCACCGCCAGTAACAATATGACAAAAATAGGGTGGTTGGGGTGAATAAAAAGGTCCTCGTAAAAGTGGTGAGACTTAACTATACCTCCTAGTAATAATGGCAGTAATGAATCATGTGTTCTGTCCGACGGTCGTAAATGTCCGAAGTGTTGTTATGGTCTCGTATTTACACTCCCCCCCTTCCCTTCCCCTAGTCGTAAAGAGGAGAGAGAGAGAGAATGAGGGGGAGGAGGAAAGAAGGTGTGTGTGGGGTGAGTCTCTCTTTGCGTCCTCATGTTAGAAAGAAGACAAGGATACTGACTACATAGCAAGATATTTGGGGGGATAGGGCATTGAAAACATATTTAAATTGATAAGGCTTATAACTCTTTCTATCTTTAAGGGTGAAATAGTTTGTTTTCATGGGGGTTGGGTTTAGGAAATTGGGGGTTTAGGAAGGGTTGTGAGTTTTTGAAGGGTTAAATGAGGTTAAAGTAGTTTATTGGGAGTTAGGTATGATTTAAATTAGGTTTTGGGGAGTTTATGTAGGGTTAAGTTAGGTTCTGAGGGCTTTAGAGCATGAAAGCCAGACCTCAAGGACTCAACTCCCTGGTTAGTTATTAGTTCTGATTGCACAGTTCTCTCCCTAAACCTTCTCCCACCCTTTTTTTCGCTCTAGGCCAGTCCCTTTAAAAAAGTAAAAAAACTCTAACCGTGTTCCGGGTTTTGACTCCAGGTGATATGTGGACACCTAACATAGCTTACCAGCGTCGCCATTGATGCAGCGGCGTGATAGCAAACTGACCACTTCAGAGTATGGTCCTAACAATGGTCCAAACCTTGCTCGCTCGCTGCGGCTTCTAAAAAAAGAGTGTGAGGCGCCGCCCGTCGTTTAAAGGGGGGCGTAAGAGACCTCGTAAAGGAATAGGCCTAATCTCACCCCCATTCAGGTAGGCCATTTAGTCATCAGCGGCCAGGAGGTGTGAGTTCTTTGTCTCGAGGCCCAAAGAAAGTGCATGCATAGGAAGAAGAGTCGAGAAAAAATCAAGACCCAGTTAGTGATTACTTTCATATTTGTCTCAAACCTTCTTAGATTCCTTAGTCAAAGAATGTAGGTTGGTTATGTTGCTGGCGAGGTTTTTTTTATAACGTAATAAAGTGAGTGTAAGTTGTGTGAGAGAGAGAGAGAGAGAGAGGAGAGAGAGAGAGAGAGAGAGAAGAGAGAGGAGAGAGAGAGAGAGAGAGAGAGAAAAGAGAGAGAGAGAAAGAAAAAGAGAGAGAGAGAGAGAGAGGAGAGAGGGGAGAAAAGAGAGAGAGAGAGAGAGAGAGAGAGGGGGAGAGAGAGAGAGAGAGAGATTGTTGGTCTTTGGGAGGTGTCTAGTTGGTTCCTTCTGAATGTGAATGAACCACAAGGACTCCAAGATCAGACAAGCATATCGACACACACACACACAACACACATACACCCTCGCCTTGCCTGAGCAGCTGGTGTAAGTACTGCACATGAGCCCGGGTGTTGGATGCTTGCAGGGGGTCGCCTCCCACCTCCCACACGCCGCATAATCCCTAAGGACCTTCACTTATAAACCCAAGGACACGTCTGAGTTGCTATCAAGTCTTGGGGGTGTTGTGTTGGTGCTTGTCCGTGTGATTGTTGTGGACCTGTGTTTTTGTGGTAAGTAATAGTGTAGTGGTAGGGAGTGTGGGTGTTGCTGTTGTTTTTGTTGTTGTGGTATAGTAGTAGTTAGTAGTAGTAGTAGTAGTAGTAGTAGTAGTAGTAGTAGTAGTAGAGTGTAGTATAGTAGTAGCAATAGAGTAGTAGTAGTTGTGGGGTGGTGGTGGTGGTGGTGGTGTTGGAGTAGTTTGTAGTTAGTTTGTAGTGTAGTAGTAGTAGTAGTAGGAGTAGTAAATAGTAGTAGTAGGGAGTAGTAGTAGTAGTAGTAGTTAATGCAGCAGTGGTAATAAGTGTTATAGCAGGGTGATATATGATATTATGGCAATAACAGTAGGTTACAATATGTGTGAGTTTTTTGTTAGTGGGAAGGTGGATGTGTAAGTGAGACAAAGAAAGAAAGGTAGGTGTGGGAATACAGCCAAATGATTTGTGATGGAGGATTGTAAGGAACAGAGACAGGAAAGAGACAGGGTGATAGTGTAAGGGAAAAAGGGAAATTAGAAAAGGGAAAAAATAGAAATTTGAAACCAACTAATTACACAGTATAATAAATACAACAAAAAAAGATAAATTGATTTTAGCAAAATTATTCAAACAAAATTAGGAAACATGCGTATCAAAAAAAAAAAAATCGAAAATTATACGGGAACCGGAGAACAAAACGATACAACACACAATTTTTCCCCACAAACACACATAAATCAAAACAGTATATTACAATTTTTCACTTTAAAAACAACTTTAACAAAACAGATGTGAAGATAGTACGTCCTTCACCCCCACACACACCCCACACAAACACACACACCCCAAAACACACCCA
>JACEEZ010003234.1:0-11767 GCA_016584305.1 Chionoecetes opilio
AAAAGGGGCCCGCGAAAAAAGGGGGGGGGGGCCCCCATTGTACGGAAAAAAAAAAAAAAAAAAAAACTTAGCCGGGGAAAATATATATAGTACGGGGCTGCGGAAAGGGGGGGAACAATGTTTCCAAAAATATCTCAAAAACCCTATTAGCTACGAAAAAAACTTTTATGGTGTGCAAACAAATCCAGACTTCAACAGGCTTCCCTGTGGTATAAGCATATTTAAATTCCATTGATAAATGACCAAATTAAGTTTATTTTTAGGTCATATTAACCGAAAAGAAATATTCCAGAAATCAAGGGAAAATTGCATACATGCGACAAACTCTTGCGAATAAGAAATGAACCTTTTTCAAAGTGAAATACGATTCCTGCAGACAGGGTCTCCATCAAGACAAACAATTTTGTTAGACGGATGAAAGATAGATAGATGTATGGTGCATCAATAAGCCTGCTGGCCCCATCAAAGGGCCCAACAAGGGGGGCGCTAAATATAAAAAGTTATATCAAAAAATCTGTATTAGCAAAAAAGAAACGGATAGATGCTTAGGGTGGATCTCGTTGAGTTTAACAAAAAGTATTCATACCATTTTTGGTCTAGTCAATAATTTCATAGTAAAAAATTGGGTAACGCAAAAAAGGTAGTGTTCTGACATTTTTAAGCTGCCAAAAATTTGGTCGAGTTTTATTGTCCTACAGACGTAAAAATTATCTCAATACCAATTGTACATCTTGCGAAGAACAATAATAAGTGTTCTATATATTTTTTTCACAGAACCCTGCCAGTCAAAGAACTGCTTTGAAGTTTTTTTTATAGTAAAAAAACGCATTTCCCGTACGGGAAAAGTCAGAGAAGCAAAGTTGTAGTGCTCCAAAAACCTTGCCTTATACTCGTTCCAAATCCGCTCTTTTATCCAGTATTTAGACCGCCAAATGCCTAAAAAAGTTTTGTGCACGGCAACTGTGTGCAACGTGCACACCGTAACCCACAATGTTACGCACTTTTTAACGTAAAATGTATTACATACACACACGGGGGATATGTAGTAGCAGTACCCGATGGATGGATTGGTTACGAGGAGGCCGACAAATATAACTCGTCACAGGCAGCCAATCGGCCGATTCTTTAAACGTGGACTTCGACTAACCTAAGACTAACCATGGCTTTAGACAGGCATTTCCGTTTTCTAAACATTTTCCGGGGGGGATTAGTCTTAAGTTGGTCTAAAACTAACGAGAATAGTATTGGAAATGTTAGACACCCAGGACCCTGTCCAACACTTGAGTCGAATGATATTTACGATAATATTGCAAAATGCCCCATGCTCAAGACCAAAATTAGCGGTAGTCAATATTCTGTTTGCAAATAGAGTGTATACATGCTGTCTACTGCAGATTATGAAGCATCTGAAATTATTTTTTAAAGGACCGCGTTGGCACTACGAAACTCTGGGTTTGTTTGATCTCTCAGCCCCGCCGGAGTCCAGACTATCAGCAATATAATAGGCCACTCACTTATACAACTAACAGCAGCACTTGCATTTAATTAATGGAAACAGAGGAGACATTTATTTCTTTTGGTCATAATCGTCTAGTCTACGCTACAGCGGTTCCTTAATCTCCTCTACGGGGAGGCAACGGAGAAGTTCCCATTCCAAACATTCTATCCACCTCATTCTCACAGTCTACTGTCCTTCTCCCTATGCATTGATCTCTCTCTCTCAATACTCCAACTATTCAACTAAAAAACTAATCAAATATCAACATATCAACTATAAAAGCTATCAATAGTGATTAGGCATCATAGTTGTGCAATAAAAATAACTATAACATGACCATGACAATCTTGAACTCCCGATAATGTGAAGAGTATGAAGATCCAAGGAAAATGTGGGTTAAAAAGTGAATAATGAAGAAATATACGTTCATATTATGGTATTAGGCGATCAGACTGGGGGGTTGGTCGGTATCAAATAGGGCCTGAGAACGAGGAAATGCTAATATGTTTTTTGGGAAAGTTATAAATGCCATAGAGTTAGGAAAAAGGATAGCATTGTGGCAGTGGCAGCTTTATGGGAGTTATCCCCCTTTTTCCAAACTGTATATTATCTAATTATATAAATATAAATACATAATAATTTAAAAAAAATTCTTTTCAGGTGGTCGTTATTCATCGGCGAGAGACGGAACCGGACGATCGACTGGCGACGTTCGGAGACCCTCGAGGAGACCACCACTGCCGGAAGACAGCCGGCCCGCAGGTCGTGCGCTCAGAGAAAAGTCGGGTTTTTGGAGTGGAGAGGTAGAGTAGCACCGATACCTCTCGAAGCTATTGTTGAAGGATGGTGATGTAGAGAAGAATCGGACAGAATCCGGTGTCGGTGGTAGTGTGGAACTTCAACGTAGGAGGCCGAATGGTCCGTACAGGAAAAAACGCCACAGGGCACCCGCAAGAAACTGTGCCATCATAGCACCAGGCAGTTATCCGACGGAGATGAACATTTGTCAGTCCCTCAAAGCCATAGCCTCCGCGTAACCTACTTGAAGCCCGCCAAAGTCAGGAACCATGTCCCATTCTAGACGTTTTCAAAAACGCTTTCAGACAAAGAAGTTCAATTCTATTCTATTCATCGAAAATGTGAAGCATGTTCCCCATGAAAAGGAGGACTTGGAAACTCTGGAAAAAGTAAAGAGGTGAATGTATAAAGTAGTGATCTATCTGGTATAGTGACTGTCCTCCAAAAAAAGTCCTTCCAGGAACATCAACACATGAATCAAGAGTTATGCTCCGATCTGCGTATTCTGTAGCAAGGTCAAGTTCCAAAAGACACTCCAATACACGTGAAACACTTACGCTAGCTTCACAACTGAGAGAGACAAACACTAAAGAGAGAGTGCCGTCAGAAATGCAAGACGGCAGGATGATAGCACTAACCAGTAGAGACATTGTTGCCGCAGAGGCACACTACCACGCTTCAGCTATAGGAATACACTAGGAACAAAGAGGGACAGCAATGGAGAATGAAGAAGAGAAAGTAACAGATGAATTATATGTATCACAGGTTGAAGGAGAAGCTTACCAAGAACTTTTCGAATACATCAGAGAAAGATATTATCCCCACAATGAGGATTATACCAGTAACTCCTGACCAACAAAATTGGAATCATTAATGTTGTCTGGTGGAGTTAATCTTTGAAGGATTCAACAAAGAAGAATATGCACAGAGACTGAAATCCGGAGCATTGGAGGTGCAGTAGAATTATTTTCTCGACACAAGGGAAAGTGTTGCTGGTTCCATGCTGTGTCTCATTAAAGGATGTTGTCTTGGAATCAAAATTACATAGGGAGCTCAAGCTTTGGAAGGCAAAGTCTACATATATCAACAAGATCATAGATTCAGACTCGTCACCTATCCGTAACGGCCTCAAGAAAGGACATGATTTCACCGTTGGCCAATCATCCGTCTGATGTAGCACTCATAGCGCCCATACCAAATGAGTTACAGCGATTTCTGGTCGGGCTCCATCACTGGGAGATACAACTAGTATACGAATAAATCCCAAAGGACTGCGATCTGTCGAGTCATTTAGGCCAGGACATGATATACGCCGTGTTACACGTGGGGCAGTATAAACCCACCAAAACAGTTTCCTGCTTCCTTATGCGGTAAAAGCACTCCACTGAGAACACTGAGCATTCGGATAACCTGAATAAGTTTGGACATGGGGCGTCTTATGACCAGCTGGAGAGAATGATACCGCTCGTGTATGCAGAAGTTAGGCAAATGGGCTTCAAACCGAGAGGCTGTTCTAACACTTTCCATTCAAGCCCATGTCTTCACAAATCTTGCATGGTATATATAGGACAGATGAGGAGACACTTACTGGAAAAGGGTACATCACATCGAAGTCAACGGAATAGCGGCCAGACTAAGTTCTTATGGACCTTATCAACCCAGGCCTGAACTTCCACGCATTGACAAAACTGAAACAAAGATCAGTCCAACATTGAACACGAGAGCTTGAAGTCTATTTCGCCGTGCACGTGTAGTGTCCAAAGCTTACCAACAACGAGAGCCACATTACTAGAAGCAAAAGAGTCTGCTCAGGCGCCGGTAACAAGAATCTGGCCTGGGTCCTTGCAAGACAAACAAAATCCGACTGTTCAGACAATCCCAAGTGGACTGGGTTTAATATCCAAACAAGGACCAAGAATCATCTCAGAAGATGTTGGGGTATCTGCCACCATCAATGCACAGCTCAGCGTTGACTACAGTTTATGAATTATCAACAGTCGGATCTAATCAGAAAAGAACTATCTCTGGACACAATTGTCTAGTCATGGACAAGCACTCTATGCAAAAAGCTGTTGAAAATTCCTGGAAGCACAAAAGAGCATTTTCCCCGTACCTTTTGAGGATGGGAACTTTCCACACCAATCAGAATGCCCGAGTATCATTAGGAAAGCGATTCTGTGATGATTGTTTGAAGGACATATGCATAGAAGACCGGGCTAGCGCGGAGGGTCAATAATGGGGGTAAAGTGCGGTATAAACAGGACAATTCTGCTATCAGAGTGCACAAGTGCATCTAGAAGCTTTGATGAGAACTGCATGAACAGAGTTCACACAGGGTAGCAGCAAAGAGGAGATGAGAGTGTCGATCAATCATGTGTAGACAAAGTGAACGACATAGTGCTGATCTCAACATCAAACTCGTGATCTCCTTCGCAGTCCACAATTATTAGAGTTGATATCCTGTGGAGAGACTTCTTGGAACACCTCCGCCACAACAATGGGGAACTATCGGAATTTTTGGAGGTTCATACATAGGACATGGTAGAGCACGTGATACTGGCCTTCTACGTAGCTTCTCGTGAGGGGAAATGGGATTTGACACATCAATGGCATTAGAACTTTGATCATGGTGTTCTGCCACGATAAGATCAAACTATGCAGGTACCTATCTGCATACTTTTGCTGAAATGACAAATCTTCCGGAAAAAAAATCCTGTGATGTACATAGCGCCTTCCAGCAAGTAAATTTCTCAGTGCAGAGGTCCAGCAATAATCCCTTTGGGCGGATACCTGTAGATCAGACAAATTGAGGGTTACGGTTAAACAAGACACTCGACTCCTGGAGCACGCAGGGTTCAGCCTAAGCAGGAGCCATCAAAAGGTACCTACATAACAGCAGGAGTACCGCAGTGAATTCTGGACAACCTAAGAGACATGGGCATGACACGTAACCAATCAAAACTTCAATCTGCTGAATATCCAGCAGCAAAGAATAAATAAAGATGAGGAAAACAGGTGTCGGCAGTCGTCAGACTCATTCAAGCCTGGGCCAACCCATTCTCAGAGAAGCAAGACCTCATAAGCATTCTACTGATAATCGGCACACAGAGACATTGCCTCTGACCTGATTAAAGCATGTGCTATTGGAGAGAAGAGTTATGCCATTTCCGCAATGAGAGAATAGAGGCCGAGAGAATGTGTGGCAGTAGAACGACCCACCACCACAAAACTATTTCACGATCCGAGAAAAACTAACAAGCTGAAGACATTCACTAATATGTGTAAGAATATAACGTATGAAAAACAAGGGGAAGGACATAATCTTGAAAGCTGACGGTCTCTGTTTGGTTTGCATCATAGTGATGGCACAAGGCGCAATCTCAAGATGGAGGACATCCTCTCTTCACCCCTGGGACCACTACCCTGGGCTCTCTCTACCCAGACGGATTACTCAGGAAAAACAAGACAAAGCTTCCTTAGCCACAACTTTGCAGAAGAATGTGACAGTAGCAGACCAACTCCTACAAAATCCGGTTCTGTGAAACGATGTGGAATGAAACCTTAGTTCAAAGATACAGGTTGATCAAGCTACGTTTGGAGAATTGCCACTAAATATGTCTATGGCATTGGTGTGAAGAAGTTAAAAAGTACCCGAAAGTGTTTGTGTTCGACCACGTATCGAAAGATATCTATCAAGAACAGACTGAGAGATCGGCACGGGGTGTGAAGAGACAGGACAGCAGCTGCAGGGATACACGCGCACAGAATCGTTGAGGCAATGGAGAAGTTCCTGACAGGAATAAACTAACAAAAACCAGTCTATAGCTTCATGTCAGGAATGGAGGAAGCCAGTGTACAGGGAGAAATACATGAGAAGATTATGATAAACTGAGATGACAAATGCTACAAAAATTACATCAGGGGCAGTGAAAGAGGTACCAGATCTCATGCCAGCAGGAAGCAGCAGATGGGAGCCTACTTTTCCATGACTGTCCATGCGCTAGACAGGGTACCAGGTGTTATGCTAGCGCAGAGGAGACAGATGTCTTTATCATGTGTTTGGTATTCATGACAAGATAGGGGCCCCGCATTCAGAAAATGTGGAACTAGAACCAGAACTAGATTAGTTGACATCGTGGAACGGTCGATGCCCTACGGCATAGATGTCTGCCAGAGCTCTTATGGTATACAGCACTTACAAGGGATGTGTCATACAGTGCTTTCGCAGTAAAGGGAAGGCAATTTCTCAAAAATTTGTGACCAACAACAGGGAAATAAAAAAAATTTCCCAAAGTTGGGCCAGGAATGGGACTCCCCTCAAAAATGATGGACAAACAGAGTTTTTTACATGTCCCCCCATGCCCCCAAAAGCGCATTCACAAAGGCAAAACCGGACAAAAAACAGTTTGCTACGGGAGATGTGAAAGCTTTAGATAATTGGGTACGCTGATTTCAAAAATCAAAAACGTTTGCGTATCACGTCAGTATTTTGAGTTACGAAAACTCCCTTGCCTAGAAGTCGGATTTAAATAAATTAAAAAAAATTCATTATTCATTTTTTTACATGAATGCTTCAATTCCAATGTCTTTAACATGCCTATTTCGTAAGAGGGGGTAGGCTGCGACTGCCCCTCTGAAGGTCCGTCTTAGCTAGATTGTAAGCGTATTGTTTGCGGGGTGATGTTTGGTTGGGTTTCTAGTTTGGGCCTTGTGAGCCGGGGGGGGGGTGCCGCAGAACAAAGTCACCCCTTTGAGAACGTTTCTTAAACACAAACTAGACCACGCGCAACCAACCACTCACCCGAATAAAACCCTTCAACTACACAACAGCACCTTTAGGTTTTCAGTCTGGGGGCAAACCTCTTACGTAACTACATATAACGATTTAAAAAAATAAACTACAAATTTTTTTCTTTCTTTCTTTCAGTTAAAATGAGTATACGTTCCTTTACCAAACATCCGCCCCAACTTCTGCTGTTTTGGGGTCGGTTTCCCCAAAAAAGTCACACGAAAGGTATCTACGGAAGTGAAATGAAGGCGCCTACTTTCATATTTTTCGGGGGTGTAAGGTGGGGGCCCCAAGGAAAGAGTGGGCACCCACACATCTGCTGCAAAACGCCATCAGTTTTGACTCAGGGGTTGGGGAAGCGCGCGAGATCCATTTCGTGCCCATGATAGGGGGTTGGCCCGCAGATACGAGTTTGTTATTTATGCTGCACAAGCTCCCCGGTTTAAACAGGAAAATAAAGGCCACACAATACGCTGACTGCTCTCTGCTCGTAACCTGTCCCTCATGATGACGAGAACCCCGTTCCAACAGTCCAGCGATCAGAACATAACTGAAAAAGGTGGCAAGGGGGAGGGTGAAAATTTTTTAAACCCGACACCAAGAACAAGAACCAACCTTCAAACCCGGGGAGAGTTAAAGTTTTGAAAGGATCTCTCGCTGTCAAAGGCAAAGGCAGAGCTGCTTGGGATCAAGGCGCGCAGTGGAATCACTTGAACCAAAACCCCAAGATATCCTGTTCAGAGCAGTCACAGGACGGCTCAGTTTTTTGAGAGGAAAAGATGACATTTTTGCAGTGACATCAAAGGTTGTTGAAAGAACTTGGGTGTGATCACGATCCCGCAAATGGGGCCCCCCTTTTATCGATCGGGGAAGAAAAGTTGAAGGGTGTTTTGCTCCATAATGGGACAAGAAAAACCCTCAGTCCCACTGGTCACGCGTCGGCATGAAAGAGACCTATGAGGGCTATGCGGCAGCGCTTATTCATCAAGTACAATGACTTTAAATGGCACATTGCGGGGACTTTAAAGTGGTGGCGATTGTTAGGGCTGCAGTCGGCTACACGAAATACATGTGCTTCCTTTGTCTCGGGGAAACAGAGACGACAAAATCACTGGACGAAGAATGATTGGAAAGAGCGGGGAGCATGTACCTGGTCGATACAACGTAAAACAGTCGCCCTTTTTCGACCAAACCCAAAATTTTTTCCCTTTCCCCCACTCCACATAAAGCTCGGGTTGAGAAAATTTTTTAGGGAATGGATCTGAATGGGGGGGTTTTATACCCGAAAGAAGTTTGGGAACCCTTTCGGGGCTAAATCAGGCTGGTGTCTTTTTTGGCCGAAAACCGAGAGTTGAAGGGCAAACTTTTCCGACAACTCTAAACCCCAAAAAAGCTGGCAGCGTGGAGGAGCTTCAAAGCTGTGACGGACAACTTCTTGGGGAACGAGCGCGCCGGACAACTATGAAAAAATGTGCAGCAGCTGCTGGAGTCCTTCGGGAAAAACTTGGCTCCAGGATGTCCCTGAAGATCCATTTCCAAACACCAGCACCTGAATTTTCTTCCCTGACAACTTGGGAGCTGTCTCGGACGAGCACGGCGAGCGATTCCACAAGAGATTTCA
The DNA here is from genome assembly GCA_016584305.1 of Chionoecetes opilio. Lineage (NCBI taxonomy): Eukaryota > Metazoa > Arthropoda > Malacostraca > Decapoda > Majidae > Chionoecetes > Chionoecetes opilio. Next base: position 8,707 of record JACEEZ010003234.1, read on the forward strand.
CTCATGGAGACGCGTTACCAAGGGCGGCAACAACCCAAACATGATGGGCGACTTCTGCTGGTTCCTGCATCGTGAAACTGACACAGAGCACACAAACGCAAAGCCAAATGCCTAAAGCATTTTTAATTACATTCTAGTAGAGTTTTTCTGTAATTTCTATAATTTTGAAGCATTCATGATGAAATAAATAAATAAATGAATTTTTGTAAATTTCATTGAAATCCTGACTTCTAGGCAATGGGGGTATTTCTGTAACTCAAAATCCTGACGTGATACAGCAAAAAGGGTTATGATTTTTGAAATTAGCGTACCCAAATTAGTCTAAATCACTTTACACATCTCCAGTAATAATTTTTTTTGAAATTTGTTGTCCAGTGTAATCCCCGGTACCCTTGTTCTGTGTTAAAGAAATTTGAGATGAGAGTCATCAGTTTCCCACCCTGCAGGGATTTGCTTAGTCAAACATGCACAAAGGGCAAACTACCAGGCGGGAATATGGGAGAAGATGTCTTGAGCAAGACCCAGGTGTACCAAGTCCCTTTGGCAGAGGGGGGAAAATTGACATGGATGTAGCTGAGGAATTAATGGTAGTGGATTGGATGGATGGTGGGGCCAGCACCTGAGGCTATCTTGGCCCTATGGCCTGCAAAGTTCAAGGATTTACACTGCCAAAGTGTGTCTGTCTGGCAAAATGGACTTAAGTTTCACTGAATGTGCAAACTGTCAGACTGCGAGAATCGTTCATCAGATGATGAGGAGAGCACGGACGAGACGACGATGTTGATGATTAATTTCATAAGGTGTGTTCAATGTTTAGGTAATTAGCGTAGTTTTTGTACATATATACATATATACATATATAAAATTGACATACATATGTATATAAAAATTATCCATTGAATTGGTATATGTATTTAAAAACGATTCTAAATACATTTTATACTTGATCATCTTCCCGATTTACCACGTTTATAAAATTGCCCCAGGCCAGGGGAAAAGTGGTTCTTCCCCTAGAGGAATAGCCGATTTGGGGACAAATATCGAAGCTAGGGAACAAATAAACATACCCTTGGAATCACCAGGAAAAGCTCTACATGATAGCCCAAAAAACGAAATTTAAAAATTTCAAAATTTTTGGGTGTATTTTTGGCGGCATTTTGGAAAAAGGGAGAATCATTAAAGCTGCCACCCCCACAATGCTATCAATTTTTTAAACTTAGCATTTATCCCTTCTCAAAAAACACTTTAGCATTCTCGCCCAAATTTGCCCGTGGAAAAAATTTGGGGACGGGGCTGAAGATTTTGGTTTTTTTTGTTTTTTCCCCCGGTAGCAGGGCGCGGAGACAATGACTCTCCGCTCTCCGCCCCCCAAATATGATCTCCTGGTTCAGGGTGCCAACCCAAGCGAAAGTCGGGTCAACATAGGCCCCTTTTTAGCTCCGCTGAGGCGTCAAAAAGCATTTGTTCTTGGCATTGGTACTACTTGATCTAACAGGGAAGCTCCACGTTAGTTTTCCCCCAGTCCATGTTTAAAAAAAGGGGCCCCCGTCTGTTCTGAAAATTACTCTTGTCTGTTTCTTTTGGGAAAATAGTGACATTTTTTCTTACGGCGTAAGTTTTCCAAACCCCATCCGTGGAAAGACTGCCCCCGAAAACACTGTCCCTTGCAGTACTAGAAGAAAAAATTGAACCAGACTGTAAAACATGGGAAGGTAAATCAAAACAAAAAATTAAAAAAAAATATAAAATTTTTTTACTTTTTGTATTTTAATCATCATGGTTCAAAAATTGATCCTGGGGTCTGTATTCCTTTAGATCTTTTTATGGGGATTTGCAAGGGGGTTTTTTTTCCCCCATGGTTTTGAGTTCAGTTCGTGGTTTATTTAAACCCTTTTCAGGCTGTACCCTTTGAATCTCAAAAATTTTACTCGTACAAATCAGAAAAAAATTTTTAATTAAGTAACGAACCTTTTATTTCCAAATACAATACTACATACTACACAATGTTTCATTCAGTGACTTTTTTTGTGCATTTCAATTTGAAGATTGAAAACGAGGTTCCCCCAAATGCCACAGGATGTCCGTACTTGCTCCAGACGGTTCTAACCTTTGTTTTTAGGTAGTTGTGTTTGAAAAATCATAAAACTGGTTTCAAAATGGGACAAAGACTCCAGAGGGCTTTTCTGCAATATGGGGAAGTTTTGATTGTGCTCACCAAAAATATCTAGCTGCATTTATTCAAACTGCATTTGGATTCTGTCGTTTGGGCCCGCCCCTCAAAAAGATTATCTTTCAACATATTTAAATTTTTCATGGAATCCAAGTTTAAAAATATATGGGCCGTATCCATCTTTGTGCCAAAGAAACCTGCCATGGGGAAATATCCCGCAAGGATGAATCAGCCCCTTTCAAAAACTTTTTCACTTTAGAAAGATGGAAACTTTTCTGCAAAGCACCCCCAACTAATGAAGGAAAGTTTAACAAAAAATTTCCCCTTTTTCAAAAGCACCACATCCAAATTGGGAAATTCTGGTTAAAAGGGAAAAAACTTTTCGAACTTATCATGTTGCATTCTTTCCCTTGGGTGGAGAGGTTTTAAATCGTTCAAGGCATAAACATCTGTAGGGATGCTAAGGGGCAAAATGAACTCCCCGTTTTCAAAGTGGAGCAATGTCTTGCTTGTTTTTAAGAAACCCCTTGATTTCTTCGTGTAGTTCGAAGGGCCGTGTAAGTAGTACGTGAGAGCCACCTCATTCCGTGTGGAAAACAGGCACTATGTTCACCCTTTAATTTTTTCACAAAATGGCGGACAAAAACAAGACAGAAAAGGCAAGTTTTGGGGGCGGTGGCCCGTGGTTGCGCGGGTGCTGAACCAAATTCGCCGGGGGCAACTCTTTTAAGAGCCTGTAGGGGAGCAGAAGGTCCAAAGTCAAGGGCTCACCAAAGGGGCAACGCAAAAACCATCGTCGAGTGACCACATGCAGGGAACCGTCTGCCCATTTCGGGTGGACGTGGACTCTAGGGGGTGCATGCGCCTAAAATCCCCCCGAAAAGGGAAATC
>JACEEZ010003235.1:0-18912 GCA_016584305.1 Chionoecetes opilio
TATGGCTTTTGCTTCAATTTTTTACGAGGCTGTATGAATGTCATACGAGTTGTTTTGGAAAGCACCAGTCGCATCCAGTTTGTTTTCCCAAACTACTTTCGTGGCGCCTGAAGAAATCGGGTCTTTCTAAGCATACTGTGATGGATGGTCAGCAAATGATGCTTCAACTTACTAGGCCTCATAGAATCGTTCCCCAGCTTTTTGAAGCACAGTACACTCTGAGGTTCTCGATGCCATCAGCGAGGATTGATGTAAATCCGTAGTTAATGTACTCTTCACTGTACTTCCGCTTTACTAACACTAGTACCCAAATCGCAAATCTACGGAAAATAAAAAAGACAACATCAGAACAAACATTAAGTGATAAGACAAAAGAATGATAATGAAGGACAGATAAATAGGAAAAGTGATAAAATGACAAACACACAAATATCCACATACATAACACATCCAGGGGACTCACAAATTAAGCCCCACACACAGTCATACACAAACATACACACAGAGAGAGTAAAGATGATAAACATTCACACTCAAGCTGGGCAAGCTGAAATGTACTTTCTACAGCAAAGAAAAACGCCTCCTTTTTGACAACCCACTGCCCCAAAATTGAAATAATAAGATGAATAGCGAGTCACATCAATATTAGCACTAAAAAAAAAAAAAAGCAGAGGAATACCTAGTAGGGAATGAGCATGAAAAACAATGATACCAAAAAAATAAGAAATATTTCACACCCCGAAAAACAGCGAACCGCATTTATAATTGTCGAACAAAATAAGTAACACAGTATATGATTCAGGATCAATTATACCCACATGTTTACGTGATGATATCCCAGGTCACACTGAGAATCATTCAAATCGCCTCTCCCCCTCTGTTCCCGGTGACTCACCCTCCCACTCACCGCCCGTGTCCTCTCACCCGTTCTCATACGCGTTCGTTCTCCTCCGCGTTTTCTATCACACATACACTTTCCAAAACAATTACAATTTCGCACACATACTACATACACACGTACACACACATTCATAAAAAATATTATGTAACAAAATTTTATTGTCAACTTAATGTTAATCAATTAATTATTAAAACAAATACATTTTCCTTTGCCAGGGCATTGATGCAAGATTTTTTTTTTATTCGTTTCCTAACTTTATTTAGAAATGTATATTTGCAACAGCCCACCATGGCCCCTTAAATTCTTGCCATGGCCCCTTGGGGGGCCATGGCCCCCAGGTTGAGAACCGGGGGGACTAACCTCTAAAAAGGAGTCAAGATCCAAACCTATTCAACACCGGGTCATTTCGTGTACTGTGATCCATATACCACTTGAACTTTTTGAATATATCCCACCAAAAGGGAGGACGAGTATACTTGGACCTATATAATATAGAGAGTAAGTACAAAAAACTTTCAACGATAAAAGACCCTGAGTGGGTTTCAAAATCGCCAAAAAACATACAGAACTACAAACGGTAAAAAGTGTACAAAGAACTATGGTACATATATATATATATATATATATAAAATATATATATATAAAAAAAATTTTATAATATATATATTTTATATATAAAATATATATATATATAAAAATACCATAGTTCTTTGTACACTTTTTACCGTTTGTAGTTCTGTATTTTTATGGCGATGTGAACCCACCGATATAATATATATATATATATTAATAAATATAAGCGAAAGTGTGTGTGTGTGTATGTGTCTGTCTGTCTGTCGTCTGTCCGCGATAGGTGCCACCCCTGGGGGCGGAATCCCATCATTTGGAAACATTTTTGGAACTAGCTCGACCAGGGGAAGGTTTAAGCCCACTTATGAGATGATCCGATCACTTTTTTTTTCTTTTTTTAGCAGCCTATTAGCGAGAATTGTGAAAAAAGTGGGTTGCGAGAATGGACCCGTTTACTTACTTGAGGTAAGGATTTATTTGAAATCTTTTAAGCCTCATACAGTTGGGCAGTGATGTTGATTTTCTATGGGGAACAGTATTTTGATGATACAGCCAATTAAAGTACAGGAAAATTTATACGCTCTAAAACAACTGGCGCCATGTTGTGGGCGTCACCAGCGCAGACAACAGAGCAAAAAACACTGTGAAGCGGCCGCTACTATATGTACTACCTTACTACTACGCCAACTTGCATTACCCCTTTCTACGCATGTTGAATGCATAGATAGGTACTTCGGTTTTGCTGAGCCAAAAAAAAGCCGATCAGCTGATCAGGCGAGACTTGAGTCTGCGCTTAACTACGTCATAATCAATCACAGCGCGTTCCGCCGTGTTTTGATATTTTGGCCCCAAACAGCCATATATTTCATTATGGTTTCATTTCAGCAAAAAGAATATGAGTACAGTGATATGTAGCCTATAGTGCATCCAACGCTTCATAATACTCCGTGTTTAGGTTGGAGTAAAAAGGGTCCATTGAGGAAACCTTGATGTAGGGTGATGGGTAATGGGTGATTGAATGGGTGGGGTGATGGATAAGGGTGGGGTGATGGGTGAGTGAATGGGTGGGGGGTGATGGGTGATGGGTGAGGATAGATGGGGGTGATGGGGAATGGGTGAGTGAATGGGTGGGGGGATGGGTAATGGGTGTGGGGTGATGGGTGAGTGAATGGGGGGGGGGTGATGGGGATGGGTGAGGTAATAGATGGGGGGTGAGGGGAAATGGTGATTTGAATGGTGGTGGTGGGGTAATGGGGGATGAATGGGGGGGGGGGGGGTAGGGGAAGGGGAGTGAATGGGGGGGGGAATAAAACATTTCTACATCCAGTTTTCGGGAAAATTTAGAAGGGGCTATCTAGAGGTCTGTGTTTGGGGGGCCAAAGGGGCCCCCCAAAAACCGGGTGGTGGGGCGAAGAACCCCTCCGCAGGAGCTAGCCAAAAAGGCCCCCGGGGGGCGGCTTTGCGCCAGATAATAAAATTAAACAATATAATATAAAAATTTTAAAATATATTTTTATTATATAATATTTTAAAAAAATATATATTAATTAATTATAATATATTTTAAAATTATAAAATATTTATATATTAATATATATATATATATATAATATACATATTATATAATATAAAATTATATATATAAAAAAGTTAATGTTTGAAGTCTCGCGGGTATAGGGGGGTAACTATGAAATGTATCAGTACATAGGATCAATGGGTAGAATTTACATTGTTGTATGTACCTGTAAAAGATGTGTATATTAATCACAAGGGAAAAAATGTTAGTATTTTGTCTTTGTTGTTTTTTTATGAAAGTCAAATTTTTTTGGGTACGAAAAAAGTTAAAAATTTAGGGGTACGGAATTTAATCTTACTAGTAGGTACGATACAAAATATTCGGGTAAAAAAGGAAATTAGGTAGTATTATCTGCGGCAAATTTACGAAAAAATTACCGTCCCGACCGTATACAGCCCTGTGACATGACATAAACAATTTTTCCGTTTTTTAACAAATCTGAAAATTATTTGTAACTGAAATAATTAGATAAAATCGGGAACCCGATTTTTTCCCAAAAAACTTAATCATAGCTAGACGAAAGTATCTTTTACTCTTGAATATCAAAAATTTTACATACGCCATTTATCATAAGTTTGGAATCTAGCAAATTTTATCATAGACGCTCTAAAAAAGCGTCATTGTTTCTTAAAAGGTTTTTAAAAATAATCAGTAAATTCACCTTTGCCACGTTTTGGGGTTTGTACTTTTTTTCCCTTAGTTAAAACGTTTGGGGCAGGGACAAGAGAGAAATGTAAAATTCATTCCCGAAAAAAAGGGATATGATGTACCGTTGAGCAGTATTGTGTAAACAGGGGACAGAGTTTGCCAGATGGCGATTTTTTCGTTTTAAAAAAGCTGTTTGTCAAAGTTGGTGAGGAAAAAATGCCCTCCCCGGGTCACTCGGTTTTTTCCTAATCGCTGTGCATCCCAGCCACTCAAACACCCTTTATGGGGGCAAATATTCCTTCCAGGTTGTATTGTGTCCGGCTTTAACAGGGGAAAGTTTATCATGCCCGCGGGACCGTACATAGTCGCGGAGCGGGTATCATGTCGCGAGAACTCGGTGAACCCACTCTTAGCCTCCCCGCGCGGTTTGTGATAGTCCCCCAAAATTTTGATATCCGCCACCCCAGTTGTGACTAAAAGGGGCCTTTTGCCAGCTTGATAAAACGTTTTAAAACTATGATTTTTTGGTAAACCGGCCCAGAAGAGAAATACCGCTGTAGTCTGACCATAGGGGACAGAAAGTAATGAAGCCACCGCACTTTTCCCATGGACGTGCACGAGAAGGGTTTTGGTAGCCTTGCATCACGGTGGGCCCCCCACAGCCCTTTTTTAAATTGCATTAAAATTGTTTTTTGCAATCGTTCTGCAGTTGAGCTGGGGGAATCCTCCCTGTCCCCCCTGGGTGAGGAAAATTGGTTTTGTTTATCTTTTTCAAAATTTTGTTTTCCTGCATTTTCCGGGGAAAAAAGCCTGATTATAACCACTTTTTTATTTTTTTCTATCAAAATTTTTTTGGTGAAAAAAAATAACAAAAAAAAAACCCAAAAAAGGGCCAAAATAAAACAAAAAAAATTCCGATCTCTAGTTTAAATTATGCTGAATTTGTCACATTACAGCCCCCAGGGAGTACAGTGTGGGGGAGTTTTTGGTGGGGGGAGGTGTATAGGGGCACTTTCCTCAGGATAAAGGTGAAGATGAGGTAGTAAACTTTTAATTTTATACAAAAAGAAGATTTTTATTATTTTTGCATTATTTAAACCCCTTTTTAAAAAATGTACAGTTTTTTCCCAACAGAAAAACGTGTGAATTAATAGCCTCTTTTGTTATTAGTTGAATGCCAAATTGATTATGACTTATGTGTTACTACAGGTCAGTATTTTTACGGCCAAAAACAACCAATCAGAGGGGGCTGCGAGGACGGAATGCCTGATCCCCAACTGGGGGTTCTGCTAAAAAATACGCTTATTATGTGCGGTAAGATTTTTGCAAAAGTTTTCGGGGTTTACATGAGAATTACACAATAATGTTGGAAGCTATTCTAATGTATGTTTTCCAAATTTATCTAGTTACTAGGTTTCAATTATATAACCTGATGACTTTTCCCTCTGGGGGTGTCACCCAAGGGGAAATGGCCGTGTAGAAAAGCCTACACCCCTCCCCAAATACACCTCCCCCCCCCCTTTCCTCCTTTGTTCAAATTTCCCCCCCCTCTACTAGCACCTTTTTTTTATGTATATAACCCTTTACCCTATCGGATCACCCGAAGATCCTTTTTACCCCCCGAATGTCCATTAGTTAAATTTTTACGTTACAAAAACTTATCGTCTAGTTTACGTCTAGTTAAGTCCTATACGTATCCCACTTCCTATGACGTCCCCTTTCCCAATGACAACGCGTATTCTGTTTTCTTTTGTTGGGCAACGCATGTTTTGCTTTTAAAAATTCAAAAAGACTAAGAATTTCCTAGTAAAAAACATTTAAAAAAGGGAGCAGGGCTGTCGAGTGGATCCGCCATTTTATCGACCCGTGTCAGAATGAGAAAAAATTGAGTTATCAAAAAGCTGGACCCTCAATCAAAGCCCCCAATTTTAGATGTGATGTTACCAAACCATACCCCTTGATCTTTGCTTACTCGTGCTAGTCCCTAGGGGGTCAGCCTACTCCCGGGCAGTTGGCTCGAGTGCCAGGGTTTAAACATGTGACCTGAAATTTTTTAAAAAAATGGCATTGAGCATTGTTAATGTTTGTCAAATAAAACCCCCCACCAGATGGTATTGCTGGTTTTTGATTTTCTGATGTGCGAGGAATTGTTCATGTGCCGTTTGTGTACGGATAAAGCCCGAATGTGGGGTGAGTCTGTATGGGGGGATATGGAGTGGGAATGGGAAAGGCTTCTGCAGGAAAAAAAAATAAAACCGGGTCTGGAAAGGGGATAAATTTGGAAAAAGGATGGGGAAGATGTGTACGTGGGAATTCTCCATCGACCAGGAATTTTTGGGGTTTTATGCTGATAGTTTCCATGTTTATGATTATTGCATAGGTTTTATTTGATCTTCCACGAATGTTAGTAACCATCCTGGGCGACCCCCAAAATTTTTTGATGGAAAATGAACACCCAGATTAAAAGTATGAAGCGAATAAAACCCGTGGCCCCCGACGGGGGTTCCCCCTGCTATTTTCGAAGCCTCCCCGCACAAAGGGGAAAATTTTTAATCACAGGTTTTTAACATGGATTTTCTTCCCCTTTATCCCCGTTTCGGGACTAATGTAATTTGGTGACCTTTTTTTAAAAAAGGAAAATCGTAGAGACCCCAAGAAAAAAACAGGGTAAGTTTCATGAACTCGATCGCAAAGTCCAGTCTGAATTTTGCGCGAGACTGAACCCGTGAGGGGTTTTTAAGCCTTTTTAAAAGCAGGGGGGGCGCAAAGGGGCGGCGGCTTTCGTAAAAATATTGACCTTACGTCTACTAAAACCTGCTAAAAAAAAGAAAAGATGCTTTTTAAAAATTTGTAGACTTCTCGCAGGGTAGTCCTTGTACCCAAAAAACGGCTTTTCACTGTTTTTAAGAGGTTAGGTTGCGGAGCAGTAATGTTGGGGGCAATACTTGCCATGTATAATGTTACTAAAGCTATTTGGAAACCGCATTGATTGCCACAATATAGGGGTAGGGCAAGGCTCTCAACATCATGTTTACTGTTTTTCATTACATTAATGATCTAATTAAAATTTTAAAGGGGAAAAATTTTATTTTAGAGGGTTTTTTTTCATGGTTACACTTGTTGGTCTTTTGGAGAACGGTATTTCTATCGCGATTTAGGGGCAAACATTAAGGAAACTGTTTATTTCTATGCGTTTTTTAAGAATTATGGCATGAAAGTGAATAAACAGACAATTTTTTAGGTTACGGGTCGGACTGACCCGGGTTTCCCATGATTGAGAGTGGTTTGAATCCTGTCAACCAATTACCTCGGCTCACCCCTTTAGGGGGCGACTCTGCGTCCCCGGGGTCAGGGCCACGTCAGGGTAAGAGGCTCACTTTAATAATTGTTTTTCCTTTTTTCATAAAAATAATGACGTTCCCCTTCATTTTAAAGAAAAAGTGTTGATGCGTATTTATCTGCTGTTTGTTGGTTGAGTCTGGCGAAGCAGATTTGAAACCAATAGTTAAAAAATATAAGGGGCATTTTAAAAATGCTTGGAGTCCGAGGTAGACTTGTAATGATTTTTGTTCATCGAGTCGGGTGCCTCAAAAAGTCTTGTTAAAAATGAAAAGAAAGTTTTTTTTCGAATAGTAGTGGGGCATCAGGATGGATGTGACCCCTTTTGGCTTTGCTTTGGAATGTACGGACAGAGATATAATACCAAGGGTTTTGTGTCGATCTTATAAAAAAAATAGGGGACTGTGCAGTACAATGGGTACACTTTTAAAAATAAAATCATGGCATTCGCATCATCAAAAAGGGGAAAAACCTACTTAAAGTAAAATCCAACTTAACAGTGCAATTTTGGATATTGAAAAACATAACTCAGTGAATTATATAGAATGTTTACACCTTCGTTTGTCAGCTCACTCTTTAGCATAAAAAAGGCAGGGGAATAGGGGGGGACCGGCCGTTCCCGGTGGTGAGAGGCTGGTCCTGCGGCAAGATACAGACCCAAAAATGTAAGGTGATGTCCCTTATCTAGTGATGTGCAACGTTTATTGTTCACAAGTACTAGATTTATTCTCAGAACAATTTACCGTGTGAGTGTGTACGCTATATTTAAGATTTTAAAAGGGTATAGCGTAAAAATTTTTGGTTTAAGAAGATTTTTTAATTTTGTTTTTCATATAAAATTATGTATTTTTTGTTGGACCCTAGGAAGGTTTATGTTAATTTCTTTTTTGGGTGGCAAAAAAAATATCTAATCTAACTAATTAAATGTGTGTGTGCGTTTAGGTGTGGGGGGTGTGTTGGGGTGGGGTTTTTTTCCCCCTGGGGCGTCCACGCGGTGGCTCGCGATCGCCAGTTTCACCCTTTCATGCGAGCTTGGAGTTTTTTAATACCGTTTGGGCCAAATGCTGGGATCACACACCCAACCCCCCCCACCCCTTGCTCAAAGGGGACAGTAAAATCCACGGTTGCAGCGAGGATTCGAACCGCCAACCCATATAATGGAAGCCCAGCACGCTATCAATATGTCCATCGCGCGGTGTTGTGTGTCTGTGTGTGTGTGTGTGTGTGTGTGGTGACTAGTGTAGTGTAGGGAGAAGGAGGTGAGGAAGTGAGGCGGAAAATCCCCATACTATTTGGGATGCTGTTGCTGTGTTGTGGCGCACGACTACCCTTGTTGAGAGGGAGAGAGAGCGAGAGAAAAAAGAAAAAAAAAGTGTATATATATATATATATATATATATATATATATATATATATATATATATATATATATATATATATATATATGACGTGACAAATTATTCTATGGGGGAAAATTACGTTGTTATCTTAAATAATGCAATTATGCAAAAAATATTTTTTCTAAGACGACTGTGTAGTGTTATTCACCCATGGTCTTGTCCACGCAAATGAGACATGCGATCGCTAGTTTCACCCTCCCGGTGCGAGCTTGGAGTTCTTTATTACCGATAGTGACCTCACACACCACACACACACATATTTCTTTGTTGAAGGGGGACAGTACCCGCCCGAAAATGTCAGTGAAAAATCCCCGGGAGCAGTGAGAATTCGAACCGGCTACCACAGAATGGCAGGCCAGCACGCTATCCACTTGCCCATCGTGGCGGTGTTGTATGAGTATGTGTATGTTTGTGCGTGTGTGCGTGCATGTGTATATTTATGTTTACTTTTGTGCGAGAGAGAGAGAGAGAGAGAGAGAGAGAGAGAGAGAGAGAGAGAGAGAGAGAGAGAGAGAGAGAGAGAGAGAGAGAGAGAGAGAGAGAGAGAGAGAGAGAGAGAAGAAAAAAAATGTAATTATATATATATAACATAAAGGCGACAATCTCCCAATCTCTTATTTTGCTGAAGCGGACTTTTTGTTGCAGACATTTTGGTGATGCGGAAAAAGAGGAGGTGGTTGCTTCATTCTGCCTCCATCCCTTCCTTCTCCTTCTTCAGATATGAGAGAACGTGCCATGAGGCTTTTCTCTTCCTCCTCCTGAGTTCAACTTTCCATATTTACATCTGTCCATATTCATATAGACAGAGGAAGACTGTGGCGTCATCTACATTTTTCCTAGTTAAGGTGACTAAGAAGCATTCGTGTCTCTTTGAATTAGCACTGTAGAAGTTGTGTTAAGCTGAGTCTTTCTTTACTGAGTTTTGATTCACTGTTTTGCCCCCAACACACCAAGTGCAGGAGGGTTAAGGGATGTCCTTACGTTATAGTGGAATTAGGAAAGGCTTGTGGGATTCTTTGGCACCTATGTGTGATGAGAGAGAGAGAGAGAGAGAGAGAGAGAGAGAGAGAGAGAGAGAGAGAGAGAGAGAGAGAGACGCATACGGAATGGTAATACGAAGAAAAGCCGTACGTATCTACTAACAAACATAAAACAATATAAACAAACATAAAGAAAGACAGACAGACAGCCAAAGATACGAAAAGTCAGACACAAAAACAGAAAGAAGCCAGACAAGCAAACAGTTCAACCGTTATGCACACATTAGATTCTTCATATTATAAATATTTTTATAATTTACTTAGCTATTCATTCTCGCCAACGACCTTCATCCTTTACTCTTAAGAGTAAATGGCATCCTGTAAAAAAAAAAAAAAAAAAAAATAATATATATATATATCTATAATAATATAAGCGAAAGTGTGTCTGTCTGTCTTGTGTGTTGTGTGTGTGTGTGGTGTGTGTGTGTGTGTGTGGTATAGGTCCGCCCCCGTGGCGCAACACCTCATATGGCACATTTTGGAATCAGGTTGACCAGGGGAAGGTCATAAGCCCACTTATGAGATGATCCGATCACTTTTTTTTTTTTTTTTTAGCAGCCTATTAGCGAGAATTGTGAAAACAAAAGTGGATTGCGAGAATTGAGGAAGCCTTGATGTAGGGTGATGGGTAATGGGTGAGTGAATGGGTGGGGTGATGGGTAATGGGTGTGGGGTGATGGGTGAGTGAATGGGTGGGGGTGATGGGTTGGGGGTGACGGGTGATGGGTGAGGGAATAGGTGGGGGTGATGGGTAATGGGTGAGTGAATGGGTGTATGGTGATGGTAATGGGTGAGTGAATGGGTGGGGGGTGATGGGTAATGGTGAGTGAATGGGTGTGTGGGGATGGGTAATGGGTGAGTGAATGGGTGGGGGGGTGATGGGTAATGGGTGAGTGAATGGGTGTTGGTGATGGGTAGGTGAGTGAATGGGTGAGTGAATGGGTGGGGGTGAGTGAATGGGTGGGGGTGATGGTAATGGGTGAGTGAATGGGTGGTGTGGTGATGGGTAATGGGTGAGTGAATGGGTGGGGGGTGTATGGGTAATGGGTGAGTGAATGGGTGTGTGGTGATGGGTAATGGGTGAGTGAATGGGTGGGGGGTGATGGGTAATGGGTGAGTGAATGGGTGGGTGGTGATGGGTAATGGGTGAGTGAATGGGTGTGTGGTGATGGGTAATGGGTGAGTGAATGGGTGGGGGGTGATGGGTAATGGGTGAGTGAATGGGTGGGGCGATGGGTAATGGGTGAGTGAATGGGTGGGGGGTGATGGGTAAGGTGGGTGGGGGTGATGGGTAATGGGTGAGTGAATGGGTGTGTGGTGATGGGTAATGGGTGAGTGAATGGGTGGGGGGTGATGGGTAATGGGTGAGTGAATGGGTGGGGGGTGATGGGTAATGGGTGAGTGAATGGGTGTGGGTGATGGGTAATGGGTGAGTGAATGGGTGTGTGGTGATGGGTAATGGGTGAGTGAATGGGTGGGGGGTGATGGGTAATGGGGAGTAAATGGGTGGGGGGTGATGGGAAATGGGTGAGTGAATGGGTGGGGGGGGGAATGGGTGAGTGAAGGGTGGGGGGAAAAACATTTACATCCATGATTTGGGAAAGTTAAAAGGGGCTATTGGAGAGCCCCAGTTTGGTGGGCCCTTTGGCCCCCCAAAACAGGTGGTGGGCCGAAGGCCCAAACAATAGCCCTCCGCAGGAGGGCAGCCAAAAAGTCCGCCCGGAGGGCGGTTTGCGGGAGTCTATAATAATAAAGCGAAAAAGGGGTTGTCTGTGTGTGTGTGTGTTTGGGGTGTGTGTGTGTGGGGATAGGTTCCGCCCCCCGTGGCGCAAACACCTCAATGGACATTTTGGAATCAGGTTTACCAGGGGAAGGGGTTAAGCCCACTTATGAGAGATCCGATCCTTTTTTTTTTTTTTTTTTTTTTTAGCAGGGGCCTAAATTTGCGAGAATTGTGAAAACAAAAAGTGAGTTGCGAGGGAAATTTAGGAACCCTTTATGTAGGGTGATGGGTAATGGGGTGAAGGGTGGGGGGTGATGGGTAATGGGGTGTGGGGGATGGGTGAGTGAATGGGTGGGGGGTGATGGGTTGGGGGTGATGGGTGATGGGTGAGGGAATAGGTGGGGGGTGATGGGTAATGGTTAAATATAAGCGAAAGTGTGTCTGTCTGTCTGTCTGTCTGTCTGTGCGTGTGTGTGTGTGTCTGGTATAGGTTCCGCCCCCCGTGGCGCAAATCACCTCATATGGCAACATTTTGGAACCGGGTTGACCAGGGAAGGTTTTAAGCCCAATTATGAGATGATCCGATCCCTTTTCTTCTTCTTTTTTTTAGCAGCCTATTAGCGTTTAATTGTGAAAAAAAGTGGGTGCGAGAATTGAGGAAACCTTGATGTAGGGTGATGGGTAATGGGTGATTTGGAATGGGTGGGGTGATGGGTAATGGGTTGGGGGTGATGGGTGAGTGAATGGGTGGGGGTTGAGGGTTTGGGGGGTGATGGGTGGGGGGTTTGAGGGAATAGGTGGGGGGTGATGGGTAATGGGTGAGTGAATGGGTGTGTGGTGATGGGTAATGGGTGAGTGAATGGGGGGGGGGGTGATGGGTAATGGGTGAGTGAATGGGGGGGGTTTTGGGGATGGGTAAGGGTGAGGAATGGGTGGGGGGGAATACATACATTTCTACATCCATGATTTCAGGAAAGTTAGAAGGGGCTATCTGGAGAGTCCGTGTTTGGTGGGCCGAAGGCCCACCACAATAGCCCTCCGCAGGAGCTAGCCAAAAAGGGCCGCCCGGAGGGCGGCTTTGCGGTATATATATATATTAAAGACAGCAAGCTGACTGTTTTATCAATGATGCATTTTTCTTTTATCCGAGGAAGATCAAACATACACAATTAATTACATGAACGAGATTAATTTTTTTCCATAATTAATGAAATATGGAAAATAACGGTGGAAAATGTATGTAAAAAATGTTGTGATTTTCCTCTGGTTAAAAAATTTCGCTCAAGCTTACAAATGCTATATTTTATGATATATATATATATATATATATATATATATATATATATATATATATATATATATATTATATATATTAAATAATATATAATTTTAAATATATATATAATATATATATATATAATATATAATAATATATATATATATAAAATATAATATATATATATATATATATAATTTTATATATATAATAAAATATATATTAATATATATATATATATTAAATATAATATATATTATAATTTTATATTATATATATATATATATATATATTTTAAAATATATATATATATATATTATAAATTATATATATATAATATATATATATATATATATATATATATATATATAATATATATATATATTATATATATAATATATATATATATTAAATAAAATATATATATATATATATAT
Source organism: Chionoecetes opilio (assembly GCA_016584305.1). Classification (NCBI taxonomy): domain Eukaryota; kingdom Metazoa; phylum Arthropoda; class Malacostraca; order Decapoda; family Majidae; genus Chionoecetes; species Chionoecetes opilio. The sequence goes on from JACEEZ010003235.1 coordinate 12,911, forward strand.
ATATATATATATATATATAATATTATAATATATATATATATATATATATAATATATATATATATATATATAAAATAAAATTATATATATATATATATATATAATATATATATATATTATATATATATATATATATATTAATATATATATATATATAATATATATATTATATATATATATATATTATATATATATATATATATATATATATAATATATATATTTTATATATTTTAAAATATTATATATATATATATATATATATATATATATTTTTATAATTATATATATATATTATATATTATATTTTATTTTTATATATATATATATATTTTAATATATATATATATTATATATATAGGAGGGCAGGATATACAGCGTACGGGAGCTACACCCTCACCATGCCTCGCCTGATGATGCAAGTGCCTTGGCGAAAACGTTGCACGCATACATAAAAAACCCGAAGAAATGACGAGTGTTTTTGCCGCTATACTTATAATATATATATATATATTATATATAATATATATATTTTAATATATATATATATATATAAAATATATATATTAATATATATATATAATATTATAATAATATATATTATATAATATAATATAATATAATATTATATATATATATATATATATATATATATATATTTTTATTTTATATATATATTATATATATATATTATATTTTATATTTTATATTATATATATAAAATTTTATATATATATATATATTTTTATATATATAAAATATTATATATTTATATATATATATATATATATAATTATATATATATATTTTATTATATATATATATATATATATATTTTTTATATATTTTATATATATTATTATTATATATATATATTATATATATATATATATATATATATATATAATATATATATATATATAATATATATATAATATATTATATATATATGGGTGGATGGGTGGGTGCGTGGGTGTGTGGGAATGTATGTATGTATGTATGTGTGTGTGTATATATGTTTTTTAATATATATATATAATATATATATTATATATATATTATTATATATATAATTATTATTTTTATTTTACTACCCGAAAAAACGCCCTCCGGGCGGACTTTTTGGCTAGCTCCTGCGGAGGGCTAATGGGGGGCCCTTTGGCCCACCACCTGCGTTTGGGGGGCCTTCGGCCCCCCAAACACAGACTCTCAGATACCCCCTTCTAATTTCATGAAATCATGGATGTAGAAATGTATATTAACGCCAACCCATTCACATCACCCCCAATCCATTCACTCACCCTTCCCCATCACCCCCACCCATTCAGTCCCCCATTACCCATCACCCCCAACCCATTCCCTCACCCATTAACCATCATCACACCCCCCATTCACTCAACCCATTACCCATCACCCCCAACTATTCCCTCACTCATCCCCCAATCACCCCCAACCCATCACCCCCAACCATTCACTCACCCATCACCCCACACCCATTACCCATCACCCCACCCATTTATTCACTCATTACCCATCACCCTACCTCAAGGTTTCCTCAATTCTCGCAAGCCACTTTTTTCCACAATTATCGGTAATAGGCTGCTAAAAAAAAAAAAAGAAAAAAAAAAAGGTGATCGGATCATCTTTAAGTGGGCTTTAAAACCTTCCCCTGGTCGACCCGATTCCAAAACTGTGCCATATGGGGGGATTCCGCCACAGGGGGCGGCACCCAGAGCGGACAGACAGACACACACACACACACTTTCGCTTATATTATTATTACTAGCCGCAAAGCCGCCCTCCGGGCGGACTTTTGGCTGGGCTCCTGCGGAGGGCTATTGGGGGGCCTTCGGCCCACCAAACATGGACTCTCCAGATAGCCCCTTCTAACTTTCCTGAAATCATGGATGTAGAAAGTATGTTTTCCCCCACCCATTCACTCACCCATTACCCATCACCCCCCACCCATTCACTCACCCATTACCCACCACCCCCCACCCATTCACTCACCCATTACCCATCACCCCCCACCCATTCACTCACCATTCCCCATCACCACACCCCCATTCACTCAACCCATACCCATCACCACACACCCATTCACTCACCCATTACCCATCATCCCCCACCCATCATCACCCATTACCCATCACCCCCCACCCATTCACTCACCCATTACCCATCACCACACACCCATTCACTCCCCCAAATTACCCATCCCCCCCCACCCATTCATCACCCATTACCCATCGCCCTCCCCATTCACTCACCAGTACCATCACCCCCCCCCATCACCACCTTTAAACCCATCACCACCCCACCCATTCACTCACCCATTACCCATCACCCACACACCCTTTCACTCACCCATTACCTATCACCCCCCCACCCATCACTACCATTACCCATCACCACACACCCATTCACTCACCCATTACCCATCACCCCACCCATCATCCCCCATTACCCATCACCACACACCATTCACTCACCCATTACCCATCACCCCCCACCCATTCACTCCCCCATTACCCATCACCACACACCCATTACCCATCACCCCCCCCCCATTCACTCACCCCCCACCCATTCATCACCCATTACCCATCACCACACACCCATTCACTAACCCATTACCCACACCCCCCACCCATTACCATCACCACACACCCATTCACTCACCCTTTCCCCATCACCCCCCACCTATTCCCTCACCATCACCCATCATCCCCACCCATTCACTCACCCCACATCCATTACCCATCACCCCACCCATTCACACCCATTACCCACACCCACATCAAGGTTCCTCAATTCTCGAAACCCCCACTTTTTTTTTCACAATTCTCGCTAATAGGCTGCTAAAAAAAAAAAAAAAAAAAGTGATCGGATCATCTCATAAGTGGGCTTATGACCTTCCCCTGGTAAACCCTGATTCCAAAAATGTGCCATATGAGGTGTTTGCGCCACGGGGGGCGGAACCTATACCAAAACCAACACACACACAAAACACACACACACACACACACACCAGACAGAGACACACTTTCGCTTATATTATTGTAGATAGTATATTATATTTTAAAATTATATTAATATATATATTATATAATATATATATATATATATATATATAAATATATATTATATATTTTAATATATAATAATATAATAAAGTGCCATATGAGGTGTTTGCCCCACGGGGGCGGAACCTATACCAACACACACACAGACAGACACACTTCGCATATATTATTATATATATATATATATATATATATATATTTTATATAAAATATATATATATATTATATATATATATAATATTATAATATATATATATATATATATATAATTTTATTATATATATATATATATTTATATATATATATATATATATATATAATAATCTTGATGTTTCAGGTGACAAAGACACTCGTATATTTGGGGGTTGTTTATGCGCAACGTTTCGCCAAGGCACTTGGCATATCAGGCTAAAAATAGTTAAAAATTTAATATATTGCAATTTTTAAAAAGCGAACATCTAAAAATTAATTTAAGAAACAATAAAATATTCCTATTTTATCTAAAATTACTAACTAATAAAAAATATAATTTGTACTTAACGGCCCTTTGGTGTGTATGCTGTCTGAGTTGGTGGGGGGGAAACTGAATGAACACTAGTTTCGTGGGTAACATTTCAACTTGTGTGGGGCGATCGAACCGAGAGTCGGGCAATCGAAACAGTGTAGTCATTTGAGTATATGTAGTTGGTGTGAAATGACTTGGTTATTAAGATCAGGGGACAAATGCTTGAGGGTGTATAGCTTCTAAAAATTTTAGTGTCACTAGGGTAGTGTGCCTTGGAAGGTACTAAAGTCATTCATAGAAAAAGGGTGATCTAATCATGTGAGTGTGAGCGGATTGCAGATTGCGAAGGTGAAGAAAGGGTCGACCAGTACGTGCAGAAACACCTTTGCTCAGAAAGCCTAAGGGTTGATTCCTTGTCGTCTCGCCACGTATCTAGCGTTACAGCTAGAACTTTTAAAATTCGTAAATTTATGTTAGAAATAAGGGCTTTAGGTATAGAGTCTTTATATTTGAAATGAGTTCTTAAGGTAAATGAATTAGTAAAAATAAATTAAAATTTTGAGTTAGGAAGATGTGACTTAAGTAGATCATTGAGTTTTTTCCGAATGGTGAAAACTAAGATGGCCGTAAAAATGGGAGTTTAACATAGTGTGGTCTAATATGGGTTCGGGTTCGTTCGACTCTGGGTTGAACTTTTTATCTAAGAACTTTGAGATGATGTTTCAATTAATTTGAGGGGGTAGCCATTGTTTTGGAAAAAATAGTAAGGAATTTTATCTCATTATCAAAGGAAAACCAATTAGATGAGAAACTATAGCATCTGTGTAGTAGGGTCTTAATAGTATTGATTTTTAAAAAAAGTTAGGGATAAAAGAAAACATATTGAGTTCCTAAACCAGTAAAAGTAGGTTTTCTATAGACTGAGGTGGTAAGGTAATTATTTTACCCAGTAACTAGGAATCTAAAATGGTAGTGATGATTGTTTTCAATTTTATATGTGAAATTAATGTTTGGGTGCTGAGAATAAGGTACTTCAGAAATAAGGGAATGTGCTCGGTATTTTTAAAAAGTTTAAAAAAATGTCGTCTACAACGTTATAATAAAAAAGGGTTTTAAAAAGCTTAGGACAGTTAGACAGCCACATGTCCTCATGGTGACATAAAAAAGCATTAGCAAATGAAGGGACCCAGGGACGATCCCATGGAAACACCATCAGTTTGGACATAAAGTGTTTTGTTAAATATAAATGGAGAGTCTTTTATAGCTAAAGTTAATAAATCAGAGATTGGATGTCAACACTAGCCATTACCGCGTTGTTTACGTTAATTGTTTTTAAATTTGCACATGAATTAAAAACAATTAACGTAAACAACGCGGTAATGGCTAGTTTTGACATCCAATCACTATTTACAAATATTCCATTAGATGAGACTATTGAAATAATCACTGATAATTTATTTCATAAAGCTACCATTTTTCTTAATTACACAAAAAAACAATTCTCTGATTTATTAACTTTAGCTATAAAAGACTCTCCATTTATATTTAACAAAAAACTTTATGTCCAAACTGATGGTGTTTCCAAGGCTCATACCGCCCCCTGTTCCTCCGATGCACTCGCAATCGAAGGTAGAATTAATAGGCATGGCTTGTGGATGTTCTTAGACAACTCGACAGTGCAGAAATATTTTAAGTGGATTTATGGGTCTCACTCGGGATGATAGATATAACTCGGGTCACCGAGAACGCCACCCGGTGACGGTAATCACTCTGCTACCGCCTCCCCTTACCTCCCTACGCAGATTGGGTTTGCGGCATTCCTCCGTGAATCTTTTGATTCCTGTACAGTTGGTAGTCTACTGGAATACGTTGAAAAACGCGGGTGAATCATCAGCGTAGGAATTGATAGAGCATGAGTTAGACTTAGAACATCATTTATGAGGTATAGAGACTGGGTGATAGGACAGAACCCTGAGGAACACCACTATTGATTGACATCGGAGAAGAACAATGACCGTCTACAGTAGCTGCAATAGAACGGTTTGAAAGGAAACTTAAGATGAAGGTGCAGAGAGAAGGATAGAAACCAAATGAGTGTAGTTTGGAAATTAAAGATTTTGCCAGACTCTATCAAAAGCTTTGATATGCCAAGTGCAATAGCAAAAATTTTACCGAAATCCCGAAAGGGAGGATGACCAAGATTCAGTTAGGAAAGCTAGAAGATCGCCCGTAGATCGCCCTTTACGGAAATGTACTGACGATCAGATAAAGATTGGGTAGTAGAGCTTAAGAATTTTTTATTAGGTATAGATTCAAAAGCTTTAGAAAAGCAGGAAGTCAAAGCATAGGACCGGGTTTTTAAAAGATCTTTGTTAAAATTAAAAAAAAAGGTATTTAGTTAAAAAGCTTTTAA
>JACEEZ010003235.1:20078-35078 GCA_016584305.1 Chionoecetes opilio
CAGTGGTAGCCAGTTAGAATCCTCACTGCTTCCGGGGATTTTTCACTTACAAATTCGGGCGGTTAATGTCGCCCTTGAGCAAGGGGATGGGGATGTGTGGTGTGTGAGGTCCCAGTATTGCCCAAAGATCGGTAATAATGAGCTCCAAGCTCGCACTGAAAGGGTGAAACTGGCGATCGCGAGCCAGCTCGCGTGGACAAGACCATGGGTGAATGAATGAGTAACATACACACACACACCCACACACACACACACACACACACAACGCACACACACACACACACAAACATACACATAAACATACACACACACAGACATAAACATACAAATAAACACACACACACACACACACACTCAAACATACACATAAACATACACACAGACAGACATAAACATACAAATAAACACACACACACACACACACAAACATACACACACACACACATACACACACACACACACACACATACACACAAACATACACACACACACACACATACACACACACACATACACACAAACACACACACACACACATACTCACAAACATATACACACACACACATACACACAAACATACACACACACACATACACACACACACACACACACAAACATACACACACACACATACACACAAACATACACACACACACAAAAAAAAAAAAAACACACACACACAACACACACACACATTTTGTTTTTATTGCGTTTCCTGCAGTCAAGTTCCCCACAAACAAGGCACACACTTCCTCTTCGTGTCTTCCTTCTTTCCTGTCATATTGTAACTCTTCTTCCTCATCCTCTTCCCTCCTCCCCTTCTTTTCCCTTACTAGTGGGGGGCCTAGCCGTAACAATTGTTCACGGTTGGAAACAATTCTGTCCCTTTGTGTGTGATTAGAAGACACCTACAGCATGCCAAAAATCACGGGGGGCAAGCAAATTGACCTCCTTAAAAAATATTGCTTACTTGTCAACTTAGCACTATATCGCGAGTACTGTGAAAACAATAACTCGTACTTTTGATAAATGTCAGGTTCAAAATATGCACTCCTTATTGTAAAAATAGTTAAAACAGAATTAATTCTGACTGCAGAAAGTGTTCAATAAGGGAAACTTTCGAAAATTTGAAAATATTTGACATTTAATATTTCGAAATGTGCGAAAACGGCTTTAATAAAAATATAATAAGTTGATTGTGGGAAATAAATGATATCCATGATATGACTTTCATATGAAAACTATGCTATTCGTGCTTAATATGAAAGATATCTTTGCAAAAATATCTAACATTTGTTTATCTCTGTTTCAGACTGAGACTTGACTGAGACTGAGACTGAGAACTCCAGAGACCGAAAATGGCAAGTTCCGCATGTAGACCAACAGACTGGAAATCGTGCATCTTCTGCCAAACAAAAAGCAATGAAGACCTTATCAATCCTACATCACAAGGCTACGCTTCGATAGAAACTCATTTATTGTGTTTCCAAAGAGTAGGGTGCCTTCCATCTTCTCTGAACGTTGAAAACTTCGATGATGGTTCTGGAATCTCATCCACACTGTCAAAGCAAGGAGCAAAATGGCACAAAAACTGCAGAGCCAAGTATAATCAACGAATGTTGGACAGAACAGAAAAGAGGAAACTTGAAGAGACTGGAAGTGAAAGCACAGTAGGGTCAGATAAGAGAGTCCGGCGTGAATGTGGACAAAGTTCTTCAAGAGAAAGTTGCGTGTTTGACTGCGGAAAAATTGGGGTGCATCTTTCAAAAGGTTCCACTTTTCAGTTGGATACACATATCCGAGAAGCTGCTCTGAAGGTCGGTGATACAAAGATTCTTGCAAAGCTAGCAGCAGGTGATGTGATTGCCATTGACTTGGTGTATCATAGAGAATGCCTCAGTGAGTTGTACAACAAAGCAAGAAGTGTGGAAAGAACACAGGCATCATGCGACTCAGACAGGGATGCACCACCCACATGGATTGCATTTGCAGAGCTGGTCATGTATCTGGAAGATGAGCTTTCAAAAGACCCACATCTTGTCAAGCTCGCTGATGCTGTCTCTCTGTACCAGAAACGTTTGAATGAATTGGGACATAGCAGAAAATGTCGGGAAAATTCAACAAGGCTGAAGGAGAAACTTTTGGCCCACATTCCTGGCCTCACTGCTCACAACAAGGGACGAGATGTTCTGCTAATCCTAGACACAGATGTTGGAGAAGCCCTGTCAAAAGCAATGGACAAAACCCAAACTACAGAGGCGCTCATCTTGGCGGAGGCTGCCAAGATAGTACGAGTCAACCTGTTCAGTGAATGCTACACCTTCGATGGAAATTTTGAGGAGAACTGTCAGGAGACAGCAGTGCCGGTACTTGTACTCTCATTTGTTGATATGATCCTTGAAGGGCCAGGCATTTTAAAACATGAAAATCGGAAAGTGAACCCTGTAAGTCTGTCTATCGCTCAGATGCTGAAATACACCCACCAATACGATCCCACCAACCCAAGCCGCCCTCCAAGAACACACAAAACGTGCCATACTTCAAGCACTTCTTTGGAAAGAGGCTGTGATCCCTCAACCGGAAGTTCACAATCCAGAGGAGTGGGGATGGGTAAAGAAGGACAGCACCTACAGGCCTGTGTGGACGACCCTACCAGAGGCATCAAAAATCTGCAATGAGTTGGTCAAGTGTGGGTGCAAGCAAGGGTGCAGAGGCAACTGCAAATGTCTGAGAGCGGATCTCCCGTGCACAGCTCTTTGTGCCTGTGATGCCAAATGCCAACGTGACTGATTAGTACATGATTTAACCAAGCTTCTGACTGCTTTAAGGTATGCATAGAACACATCCCATAATTCTCTTTCCAGACCGCGCATTTCCCAACTGTTAGCGATTTCGTCTACACGCCTCAACTGGCGCTTGGGCTGTAACCATTAAACTAACCATGGGACATACTTAAAAATGGTCTCAATGAATTTCCCAGCTCATTTTACCTTAATTAAAGTATTTTAACCAAACCTAACCAACCTAACCTAACCTTACAGTAGGTTTTAAAATTCCGAAAATTCGCGTGTGAGACGAAACTGTATACACTTGGGAAATATGCTTCCAGACCTTGAATAGCTTGCCCCCCGTGATATTCTGAACCCTAAGACATACCTCTTTCACTGTGCTAAAAGGCAGCTTTGTTTCCGGAATGGAACAATTGACCCCTGTAAATGCAGTTAGGCCCCCCACTATACCAGCGAGCCCTCCCTTGCCTCGCGTACTCACCAAGGCGGCCAAGGCTGCCTCACCCCTGTGCCACGCCCCAAACAACAACCACAGCACAAGTACAATCCTCCACGCGTCTCTGCAGCTCCTTCAGGCAATAGCAGTTTGTAGAACTTTTCAGATACGCCTTTCGTACTTCACTCCTTAGGGCTTCTAAGCATTAATAAAATTTACCTAGCATGTGTTGAATAAAACTAAGTAATGAGTTTTTCACAAGTGAGAACAATTTTACTTAGTGTCCGGAAGCGGTGAAAGGTTTTTATCATATTTATAAGGAGTAGACTTACACTGTCTCGGTAAAGGCCGGTTCTCACTAGTCCGCTTCTACGGCCGTACGTTCTACGTTGCCGTTCACCGCCCAACAATGACGTCCCCATCATCACCGATTGAGTGGCTGCAGTGGTAACCGGGCACAGTTTGCACCTCCGCTCGAGCGGACACCGACGAGCGGGAGAGACCGACTTGATTTTAAGTTTGTACGGCAGCCAACTCAAAGCCGCTCGGTGCGGTTGACTTTTTTGTGAAGTCATTGTTGGGCGGTGAACGGCAACGGCGGCCGTAGAAGCGAATTAGTGGGAACCGGCCTTAAGTCAAAATATGTATTGAGCACATGATAATTGCGGTGTGGTCTTCGTATATTCCAGTAGATGTATGTATGTATGTATGTATAGTATATATGGTTGAACCATGTATAGGCAAAGACTACTGTATACTGGACTTGCTACTCGTGCCCCGCGCCAACCCGCCCATGACTAGTAGAGGCCAGTTTTGCGATTCCTGACATTTTTTAACATCACTTCCATTCTCCCTTCCCATGGTGTATCAGTATAAATGATATATCGTTATCTTCATAAATGTTTGTTCTATAATATTATCAAATAAAAAACAGTAAAATACACTGAAAAAATGTCATTATGTGCGAGTGAAGAAATATGCATGAACTCAATATTAACTTAAACCCTTCGCCATTTAATATTTTGCGAGAAAACTTTTTACATGAAACATAGCAATAAAAGCGGATTTTTATTAGCTTTCCATTGGTATATTTTGTTTTCTAATAAATGAATTATACCAATTCATGCATAAATTAGCGTTAACTAAAAATATAACATCATCAATCGGATCGGCAGGTAAAAAAGTGTTCTATGAATACAGTAGACTATGGTTTATCATTATACACATTGATACACTGTTATCTTCGTAAATGTTTGCTCTATAATATTATCAAATAAAAAACTGTGAAATACACGAAAGAAATGACATTATGAGACTCTGAAGTCTATGAAGACTATGCATTCACTTAACTCTTCGCCATTTAATATTTTGCGCATGAAAACTTTTTTACATGAAACATATCAATAAAAGCGGAATTTTATTAGCTTTCCATTGACATATTTTGTTTTCTGATAAATGAATTAGAACTATGCATAAATTAGCGTTAACTAAAACAATTACATCATCAATCGGGTAATTTTCCCGATTGATGAAGATATTTATTCAGTTAACGCTAATTTATGAATAGTACTAATTTATTTATCAGTAAACGAAATATATCAATGGAAAGCTAATAACATTCCGCTTTTATTGATGTTTCATGTAAAATGTTTTCTCGAATAATATTAAATGGCGTAGAGTTTAAGTGAATATTACGTTCATGCATATTTCTTCACTCTCTCATAATGGCATTTCTTTAGTGTATTTTACAGTTTTTTATTTGATAATTTTATAGAACAAACATTTACGAAGATAATTGTGTTATTCTTCCTGACTGGCTAGGACACAGGAAACACTTTAGTGTGGCAACGTCTTTACTTGTGAAGGCAGATACAGACAGCATGCCAGCCGGACTAACTCTGTCCGGGTGGGCTCCCGAACCCTAGGAGGTGAGCTCGTCTGAAGCTATGCTCGAAACAGTCGAGCCTAACATTTCAACTGCTAATTAACAATACAACATCTCCCCCGAAGATACATACAACACCTCCCCCAAGATGAATAAACACATATGAATCTTAAGCAATAAACATTTTAACAAAAATCAACGAAAATATATACATTAACCACAAATACTCGACATACAATGGTTATAAAAAGAGCTAAGTGTATGAAGCCACAGGTCCCCAAGTGACGTGCAGACGTTCAGGAGGCTGGCGTAGGCGATTACTGCGACGGGGAATCTTGTCTTCCTTGACAGGTGATGTGGCTGTGTCAGACTGGGCAGGCGACGTAGGCGGCGTTGGTAAAGTCTCCATGGCAGGATGAGACGTTGCAGACGTAGTCGTGAGCAGGGGCCGATACGGACGCAGAAATCGGCGATTTCTCCAATAAAGTCTCCCACTGCCCAGCTTTACGAGGTATTTTCGCCTGTCGCCAACTCCGACCACCTCGCCTGCACGATCCCATAGGCCTGTAACGTTGTTCTGGACATCAACCCTGGAGCCGATGCGTAAGCCATGAAGTGTACGGGCGGAGCGGTCGTGACGCTGCTTCGTCTGATGCCGGAGATTGTCAGCTCTGGCAGTGATGAGTGGGCACCCCAGACCGCAACGGATGCCCAAAGAGGACTTGCGCGGGTGATCTTCCGCTAGCGCGTGGCGTATTCCGTAGCTCCAGGAGACCTCGTTCGAATGCATCGTCGTCTAACTGCCTACCGGTCGTTGCTGCCATAATCAATTTTTTGACAGTCTTCACAGCTGCCTCCGCGTGACCGTTAGCTCTGGCGTAGGTCGGCGACATCTCGTGGTGAACCTCCCAGCGATACAAAAACCTGCGCATAGTTGATGACGCAAACTGCGGTCCCCCGTCAATCCGCAGTATAGTCGGAACCCCAGTCATGCCGAAGAGGTGGCGTAACTCACGGACTAGATGGTCAGCAGAGGCAGTTCTGGGACACGCTATCACATATGGCCAGCCGGAGAGCCGATCCACATATACCAAATATGTTCTGCCCGCTACATGGAAGTAGTCGGCCGACACCGACTCGAACACTCGAGTGGGCGGCCGGTCGTCCATCCACAGCGGCTCGTTGGCGTGGCTGGGTAGTACCATACGGCAACGGGGACAGGCAGACACGGTGTTGGCGATGTCGTTATCAATCCCAGGCCAGTAAACTGTTTGACGTGCTCGGCGCTTCGTTCGCTCAATACCTTGATACCCTTCGTGCAAGCGGCCGAGAACTTCCTTGCGTAGGCTGATCGGGATGACTAGTCTCGCCCCGTATACGATCATGTCATCATCCAATGACAGCAGATGCCGGACTCCCCAATAAGGCCGGATGATACTGTGAAGCTGAAGGCGATGTTCCGGGAACCCCTGTAGGATGGCTTGTTTAAGAGAAGAGTACTCGGGATCACGTGAAGCAGCAGCACATACCTTTTCCAATCCTGGATCTACCACTGGGGCGAGTCGAAAGCCATCTTCTGCTGCACGGGACGTCTCCAAAGCCGTAATTAAGGTCTCGTGCAACGGATCTGACTTCACTACAGCTGTGTCGAGGATTGGCTCCGGATCACAGACCGGTGAGCGTGAAAGCGCGTCTGGTATTTGGTGCTCCGTCCCTTTCTGCCAACTGGCTGTAAAACTGTACAGGATTAACTTCTCACGCATACGCTGCAGCCGCGGATTTTCTATCTCTGACAGAAGCTTATGGTTCAAAATGGGCACCAACGGGCGGTGATCCACTACCAGATCGAAGTGAGGCAAACCTGCTAGGAATATCCGGCACTTCTGACATGCCCATACGCAAGCAGCCAGCTCCAGCTCAATTACAGCATACCGACTCTCTGTATCGGTGAGGAAACGTGAACCACACTGAACCATACGCCAGAAGTCCCCGTGTTTCTGCATTAGCACGAATCCCAACCCTCGCGTCCTGGCAGCATCTGTCTGCAGTACAGTCGGCAGTTTCGGATCGAAGAATGCCAGGATGGGTGGTGATATAAGCACCCTTTTCACCTCGAGGAATGCTGCCTCGTGGTGTTCGGTCCATGCCCAAATACGGTTTTGCTTCAGAAGATCTCGAAGCGGTTGGGCTGCGGCGGCGATTTCCTGTGAGAAGCTCCCCAATTGGTTGACCAAACCCATGAACGACCGTAAATCAGTGATGTTCCCAGGCCGAGGAAAATTCTTGATGGCGGTGACCTTTTGATCGTTCGATGAGTAGCCATTCTCGGTGACCCGGAACCCACAGTATTCCACTTCATTCCTCGCGAAGAGAAACTTCTTAGGGTTTAAAGTGATGCCGGCCTCGTCGCATCTTCGCATGATGTCAGTCACGTGTTGGAGGTGTGCCCGATATGTGTCGTCGTAAGCGAGGATGTCGTCGACAACTTTGATGGTGTAGAGTATGCCTCCCAGAGCGATGTCTCCTCTGCGGTTGTATTCATCCCCGGAGGACACCAATCCCATGACCGCGCGCTTGAATTTAAATCTGCCCCACGGTGTAATGAAGCACGTTAGGTCCTGGCTTTCAGGAGCAATCGCGATCTGGTGATACCCCATGGCGGCGTCCATTGTGGTCATCCAGCGGGCGTGACCTGCTGCGGTATCAGCGACCGCAATGTGTGGTGGAAGCATGGGGTATGTCGGACGCCGCACGTATTTGTTCAGCTTGGTTAAGTCCACGCACATTCTGATACCGGCATTCTTCTTTGGCACAGGCACCATGGGGTGACACCAATCCGTAGGGTAGTCGACGGGCGCGATTATATGTTTGGCAAGGAGGTCATCGAGTTGCTTCTTGATGTCGTCTCTCCAGCTGTAGGGCAGCGGTCTGGCGGTGGTGACTGCAAATGGCTCCGCGTCAGACGTAAGTTCTATCACCATTGGCTTACCAGTCATTGTGCGCAACTCTGATTCGCCACTAAACACGCGTGGAAAACATGCCTGGATTTGACCCGCGTGCGCGGCCCGAACCTCCTCTGACGGATCAGTGTCGTGTGTCCATGCTGGTAACTGAGCGATGACTTCGTGACTTACATCCTTATTGTTCTGGTCCACGAACAGTGTTGCAGGCACATCATACTTGGAGTCCTTTGGGTCAGATACAACTGTACCGATTTGCCGTGGAAAATCAGCAGGTACGATCCCTAGCGCTGAACAGTCGAACCAGCTAATCAGTATTCCTGACAAGTTGTCAATTACGTGGACGGCTGTTTCGGTGCGGTGACCCCCTAATTCCAGTGAGCAACCAACTTGACCCTTACACTCCAGTGGGTTGCCTCCAACAGCACTGAACGATGCTTGTGCAGGAAGCAAGTTATCAATGTCGATTCCTAAACGAAGAGCCAGCCGACTGCCCATAACTGTAGTCTCTGCTCCTGTGTCGGGCGTACAGCGGACGTTAGCGACGCCTGCCGGGTGAGTCACCGTCACAGACACTTGAGGAGTGGGGCGTGCAGCCAGCCCTTTAGTGTACACATCGGCAATGGTTTGTCTCACTTGTCGCTTACATTGACGATGGCGACGTTCCCCCCATCTCGAGGTAGTCGGCACTGACAAACTCTCTGTGGTACGTTCTGTGGAGGCGTCCGATACATCCACGTCAAAGCGTCCACACACTGATTGGAAGTGCCCTGATTCACCACAATTCCGGCAGGTAGCACCGATAGCCGGACAGGCAGTAGAGTCTTTATGGCGTCTGTAACCACACCGCGTACACTTCTGATTAATGTCCCGAGTTGCACCATACTCGCGGGTCTGACTCCTCTGTCGCCGGTACGCAGATACTTTGCCTATCGCACCACTACGAAGCACAGCATGAGTATTCCTGGCCACTTCTGACGCTCGACAGACATCAACTGCGTTGTTAAGCGTCAAATCCTTATTTTCCAGCATTGTTTTCACTGCCTCATCGTCTCGTGCACCACACACCACGCGGTCTCGAAGTTGGGTGTCGAAGCAATGTTGACAGAAGTCACAAAAGGAGGCTATTTCCTTCAAGGAGCAAAGGAAGTCGTCGAAGGTCTCCCCTTCCTCCTGTATCCGGGAGTAGAACTCGCGCCGATCCACCAAGACGTTCCTTTGCGTCCTGAGATGCGCCTCCATTGCCATTACGACCTCCTTTGCAAGAGTGTTCAGCTACTGGAAGAGCGTACCTGATCACCCTAGTCCAATCTTCGTCCAACAGTCTCAGCAGGATGGCTCGCTGCTCCTTCGGCGGTAGGTTGTCGGCGCGGGTCAACAACATATACCCGTCGAATTTCATCTTCCAGTCGGCGAAGTCACGTAGTGAAGCCGATGAGGTCAGGAATGGTGCTGGTGTAGCGGCGCCAGGCAGCCTTGCTGGGGCGTCATTGGTGGCAGGGCGGTGATCACTGCTGGCCGCGCCAGCGCCACCGGGGCTCAGTAAGCGCTCCATCATAGCCACCATACGTTCCTCACGCTGGGCCGAGAGCGTTGTCTGCTGCACTATCAGATTCGCCAGTTGCTCCATGTATCCCATGTTGGTATTGTCGTCGCCACAGAACGGCTATCCCGCGAACACCAATCAGGGTGAAGGAAGACGACGAAGAGATCCTGTCCACAGCGCCATGTGTTATTCTTCCTGACTGGCTAGGACACAGGAAACACTTTAGTGTGGCAACGTCTTTACTTGTGAAGGCAGATACAGACAGCATGCCAGCCGGACTAACTCTGTCCGGGTGGGCTCCCGAACCCTAGGAGGTGAGCTCGTCTGAAGCTATGCTCGAAACAGTCGAGCCTAACATTTCAACTGCTAATTAACAATACAACAATAATGGTATATCATTTATACTGATAAACCATAGGAAGGGAGGTGGGAGTGATGTTAAAAAATTTCAGGAATCGCAAAACTGGCTTCCATTGGAAATAGCCCAAACTGAGTAGCATGTCCAGTATACAGTAGTCTTTGGTATGGGTATTGAGTGTAAACATTGACAAAGAATGATTCATTTGTTCATATCTTTTTTTATAACCTCGCACTGCGGTGGACTTGCGATGTTGCCTCTGTGTCAACAATTTCCCGTTGCAAAAAGTTTCATGGTCGTGCTTCACTTCTCGCTTGACTTTTATTGTGTTTTATTACGGTCATAAAATTAGTTTTCAGTCGTCGCACAGGATATATTTTAAGTATCGACACAGCTGCTGCCAATACAACATTATTAATTCATTCATCTGTACCACACGTAAAGTTGAAGTAGTTCCCAAAGACGTGCTCCCCCACAACCCTCTATCTACCAGGATCTTGTCTGTTTCAGTGTATCACAGTTGCTTCCGCCCTGAAGAGGAAGAAGAAAAAGATACTACTGACGCGCTAGACTCGCCTTGCAAGCTCTTTCAAAAACTACCTCGTTTATAACGTCTTCGGTGTTTCCTTCATATTGTTAGGTCTTCCCATGTAGCTGTGGTCTTGCCCGCCTCTGTGACTCACTTCAAGAACCCGACACGCGACACTCAACCTTCCTGCTCCCTCTCATCTTCACTAGAGGCTTTTCCCCCGAGCCCTTCGTAATTTCAAGGGATAAGTGGCAGTGAACGTGGCCAACAGTGGCGTCCAGCCGCTCAGCCATAAAAATAAGTCGCATCAGACCACATGAAGTCCTTTAATATTGAAGATAATGTGACTGTGACCCTTACTTGTTCAAAGTGTTGACCGCTGCCGTGGCGCCCTCGTACCACTGACCGGAGTGTTATTGCGTAATTTGCTCTTTCCCACCTAAGTAGCGAGACGTCCGAGGGATGGGTGTGCACTGTGCAGGCTTGACTTAGTGTCTTGGTGGTCGGTCAAGGCAGGTCACGCGATGCCTTCAAATACTTATTATTTTTTATGAGGGTCAGGAATCACCCTGAACCATCGACGACGGTAGAACGGGAAGCAAAGGAGGAGCAATTGAGACCCTTTTCACGGCGTTGTTTAGGGGAATGAGGAGCAGTGAGGCATGAGAGGCTTCTGGAGAGGCCACGAGGATAGGGAAGGGAGATGAGGAGTAATAGTTGTGTGCTGGCCGTGTGGAAGGGAAAAGGAGGAAAGAAGGTGAATAAAGGAAGAATGGTGAATTCACGAGCTCCATCGCGTTTACCGGAGTGCTGAGTTCTTTGGAACAGATCACAGACTTGTTGTTGCTACACTTAAGCTTCATGTCAAGTCCAGAAGAATCTCAGGAGGTAACCATACTGTGTTTCATCTTGAGAAACTGAAGGACTTGACATGTGCTCATGAGTATGCGGTGGCAGTCTCAAATCGGTTTGATGTGCTCGGTGCTCTCGGGGATCCTGTAGAACTGTGGGATACATTCAAACGTGAAACTCTACAGGCTGCCAAGGAGTGTATTGGGGAGCGCCCGAGGTCAAGGCGTGGTTTTGTCTCGACGGAGACGCTGGAGAAAATCGAGGAGAGTCGCGCTGCCAGGCTGGCTGGGAAACGGAACCAGCACAGGGCTCTGTCACGCTGGACTAGAACCCTCCTGAGGAGAGACAAGGAGAGGTATGTCAGGAGTCTCGCTGAGGATGTCGAGGGTCATTTGAACGCTAATGACCTCCGACCCGCCTACCGAGCCCTGAAGAAGCTCCGTTCCAAGTCTCCTTCTCGGGCGAGTGCTATTCGAACAGCAGATGGGCGCCTCGTGTCGGACATGGATGGGCAGATGGCTCGTTGGGCTGAGTACTTTGGGCAGTTGTTCACGGTGGACCCTCCAACTAAGCAGCTTCACACCACTGGGTTACAGGCAGTGGATGCCGATCCTCCCATTGACGAAACCGCACCCTCTCTTGACGAAGTCAGAGAGGCTGTAGCAAAGTTGAAGGGTGGAAAGGCAGCTGGTGTTTGTAATATCAGTGCGGAGCTCCTCAAAACTGGGGGTGAGGCCATGATCCGCGGGTTGCATGCTGTCCTGACTGCCGTGTGGCAATCAGGTACCATTCCTCCTGACTGGAAAAGGGGGCTGGTCGTCCCTATCTGGAAAGGGAAAGGGGACCGTCAGGACTGCAACAATTACCGCGGTATTACACTGCTCAGCGTACCAGGCAAGGTGCTTGCCCATCTATTGCTGACACGAATTCGCAGTCATCTGGTGAAGCATCAGAGACCTCAGCAGTCTGGGTTCACGTCTGGTAAGTCAACAACGGACCGTATCCTAGCGCTTCGTGTCCTGGTGGAACGCCGACGTGAGTTTCGACAGGGGATGCTTGCAGCCTATGTTGATCTCAAGAAGGCGTTTGACTCAGTGCATCGTGAGTCACTCTGGGATCTTCTGCGACTTCGAGGGATTCCTGCAAGGACTATTGGTTTGATAACTGGTCTGTATTCTGGGACTGAGAGTGCTGTGAAGTGTGGGGCAGGTGTATCCAGCTTCTTTCCTGTGAATACAGGAGTGAGGCAAGGGTGCGTCCTTGCCCCATCACTTTTCAACGCTTGTATGGACTGGATATTGGACAAGGTTGTAGATCAAAGTGATTGTGGAGCATCCGTCGGCAACACCAAGATCACTGATCTTGTTTTTGCCGATGATGCAGTAATCTTTGCTGAGTCGCTGGAGGTCCTGGTGATGGCTCTCGAGGCGCTGCACGAGGAGGCAAAGCCTTTGGGACTTGAGGTCTCCTGGCTCAAGACCAAGGTCCAGGTATTTGGAGACTTACTACATGAAGCAGTACAGTCTGTTCATGCGTGTGGCGAGGATATTGAGATCTTGGAAAGTTTTACATACCTTGGTAGCGCAGTCCATAATGACGGCGGGTCACGTCAAGAAGTCTTACGACGGACTGGCATAGCCCACGGTGTTATGGACTCGCTCAGCGGGAGTATTTGGCGTTGTCGGTACCTGTGCAGGAGGACAAAGATCCGGATCTTCAAGTCGCTTGTGATCCCTGTCTTACTCTATGGTTGTGAGACATGGACACTAAATAGTGACTTGAAGAGACGAATCAATGCCTTTGGTAATAAGTGTCCTCGCAGAATCATGGGGTATCGCTGGGATGATTACGTGTCAAATCAGCGATTGCACCGTGAGACCTATTACCATCGAGGCCTATTACCTGCATAGTCCGTCAGCGCCAACTTCGGCTATATGGGCATGTGGCACGCTACCCTGAAACCGATCCTTCCCATCGGGTTGTATCTGTAAGAGACAATCCGGCGTGGAGGAGGCCAAGGGGGCGCCCACAAGGCTCGTGGCTTGGGCAAGTTGATGTTTCTTGTCGAGAGCTGCTTGGTAAGGGAAAGGAGCCTGCATGGGAACTCGCGCGTGGTGACCCCCGGGAGTGGCGTCGTAGGGTGGGCGAGGCGACGCGCGCCCCGGCGTATGCCCCCAATGATTGATTGATTGATTGATCGCCAGGCGGTGAATGAGGTAGTGTGTGTGTGTGTGTGTGTGTGTGTGTGTGTGTGTGTGTGTGTGTGTGTGTGTGTGTGTGTGTGTGTGTGTGTGTGTGGCGGTATGTGTATATGTATGTGTATGTGTGTGTGTGTGTGTGTGTGTGTGTGTGTGTGTGTGTGTGTGTGTGTGTGTGTGTGTGTGTGCGTATGTGTATGTGTATGTGTGTGTGTGTGTGTATGTGTACGTGTATGTGTAGCTCTATGTGTATGTGTGTATGTGTATGTGTATGTGTGCATGTGTATGTGTATGTGTATGTGTATGTATGTGTATGTGTATGCGTATGCGTATGCGTATGCGTATGCGTGTGTGTGTATGTGTATGTGTATGTGTGTGTGTGTGTTTCATTCATTCATCTAGTTGTATTTTACAGGGCCAGAGCAGCGCTCGTATGGCCCCGTCTCCATATCAACATTTTTATCATTCATCCTTAGTGCTTATAGTGTTGGCCGAAGCCACCACCCCGGGAGGCGGGTCACAAACCCCGGCTAACACCCGTAGGACGTACCCATAGGAAGGTGCGTAGGCTTGTGATTTAGCCACTGATTTTCACCGGTGTCATAATATCAACTCCACATTTATATGCAGTGCTACCTGTACACTGTCTGATCGGCGGGAACCTGGCATGGGATCTTTCTGTATACACTTTTGAACAGATATATCAATATATTGATATACCGATGTATTTAAACGTTTTCGGCAAAAATATCTCTGTTCGTTTTCATGTACACTGAATAAATATAAGAAAACTAAGCATTTTGAAGATTAGTAAATATTGTAAAGAGTGACTCCTGCAATTTTCTAAATAATTGTTGACCCTAATTGTTTTACGAAAGCGTTTCTTCAATATATCTACAAACATCTATTCAAATGTATTAATATTTAAACGCAGAGATTTAAAGGAGAAGAGAACTTCCACCTGTGCATAGTGTGTTTCGCGCCAATTTTTTTTAGTTAACAGAGCTCTTTGTAGCATCTGCCAATTATATATAAGCAAAAGTGATATCCATGTGTGTGTGTTAAACGTGAAGCCTCATGTCATGTGTATCTCAGCCGCACGAGGGTCACTATTTGAACGCTTGGTATATTTCACTCACCGCAGCTCAAATGCTGCACACACACACACTTACACACACACACACACACACATACAAAGATGACGAAGATAGAAATGTTGACATGGTGTGGCTGCGAGTGAATACCACACAACGCCTTAAGGCAATCAGGGCGAACACAAAGGCCCGTACCAGACCAGCGACGACGGTCGAAGGTCGGCACGAAGAAACAGGTACCCCCGTGTCACCGTGCCGACCTTCGTCGCTGCTCTTCGTTCCGAAAAATATCCCTTTTATGGTAACCTTCCTCAGTCGACGAAGGTTGTCGCTCAACCTTCGTCATGACTCTC
>JACEEZ010003235.1:45078-135078 GCA_016584305.1 Chionoecetes opilio
TGACTAATGCAGCCATCAGACGGAGGGTGCGAACGTTGTGTTGGGAGGAGAGAGCCTCTTGAATGTGCGAAGAAAGATTGCAAGTTTGCGACTAAGCTGACCAAGCAGTGATGAGGTCCTGGGCGTATTCATGTGGGCTGTGGTGGAGGGCGCAGGTGGGTTTTTTCTTGATGGTCCTGTTTATTAGGTGCCACATGGTCCCGACGCTAGTCTGATGATTGATGCTATCCGTATATCTTTGCCATGATTCGGTGTCGGCTCACTTCTGAAGGGCGATCAGGTCGTCCATCGCCACCTGGTACTGACGCAGACGATCCAGTGTGGGTTGCCTCTGAAAGGCGAGACCAGCATCCGCCGCCGTCATTTCCGCTTGGATAATACGACGATCCAACGTCCAGGTATGTGCCACAGGGCGACGTTGAATGTGAGGTATGATAACATAACGAATGTAGAGGTCATGTGTATCTTTTACCAGGGAACTATAGAAGTTGTAGGGGAAAGGAAGTCAAAAGTGGGAAGAAGACTAGAGATGTACGAGACATACGTGGGGCAGTACTTGGGAGGGATGGAGATGCGGGTGCGGTGGTGGGGGAGCGTTGGCAAATGTCGCGGTAGACGCACGCTATAGTGCAAATGTCGCGGTAGACCGCGCGCTACAATGCAAATGTCGTGGTAGACCGCACGCTATAGTGCAAATGTTGCGGTCGACCGCACGCTATAGTGCAAATGTAGCGGTAAACCGCACGCTATAGTGCAAATGTCGTGGTAGACCGCACGCTATAGTGCAAATGTCGCGGTAGACCGCACGCTATAGTGCAAATATCGCGGTAGACCGCACGCTATAGTGCAAATGTCGCGGTAAACCGCACGTTATAGTGCAAATGTCGCGGTACACCGCACGCTATAGTGCAAATGTCGCGGTAGACAGCACGCTATAGTGCAAATGTCGCGGTAGACCGCACGCTATAATGCAAATGTCGTGGTAGACCACACGCTATAGTGCAAATGTCGCGGTAGACCGCACGCTATAGTGCAAATGTCGCGGTAGACCGCACGCTATAGTGCAAATGTCGCGGTAGACCGCACGCTATAGTGCAAATGTCGCGGTAGACCGCACGTTATAGTGCAAATGTCGCGGTAGACCGCACGCTATAGTGCAAATGTCGCGGTAGACCGCACGCTATAGTGCAAATGTCGCGGTAGACCGCACGCTATAATGCAAATGTCGTGGTAGACCACACGCTAGCGTGCAAATGTCGCGGTAGACCGCACGCTATAGTGCAAATGTCGCGGTAGACCGCACGCTATAATGCAAATGTCGTGGTAGACCGCACGCTATAATGCAAATGTCGTGGTAGACCACACGCTATAGTGCAAATGTCGCGGTAGACCGCACGCTATAGTGCAAATGTCGTGGTAGACCGCATGCTATAGTGCACATGTCGTGGTAGACCGCACGCTATAGTGCAAATGTCGTGGTAGACCGCACGCTATAGTGCACATGTCGTGGTAGACCGCACGCTACAGTGCAAATGTCGTGGTAGACCGCACGCTATAGTGCAAATGTCGTGGTAGACCGCACGCTATAGTGCAAATGTCGTGGTAGACCGCACGCTATAGTGCAAATGTCGTGGTAGACCGCATGCTATAGTGCAAATGTCGTGGTAGACCGCACGCTATAGTGCAAATGTCGTGGTAGACCGCATGCTATAGTGCACATGTCGTGGTAGACCGCACGCTATAGTGCACATGTCGTGGTAGACCGCACGCTATAGTGCAAATGTCGTGGTAGACCGCATGCTATAGTGCAAATGTCGTGGTAGACCGCACGCTATAGTGCAAATGTCGTGGTAGACCGCATGCTATAGTGCACATGCCGTGGTAGACCGCATGCTATAGTGCACATGTCGTGGTAGACCGCACGCTATAGTGCACATGTCGTGGTAGACCGCATGCTATAGTGCAAATGTCGTGGTAGACCGCACGCTATAGTGCAAATGTCGTGGTAGACCGCACGCTATAGTGCAAATGTTGCGGTAGACCGCACGCTATAGTGCAAATGTCGAGGTAGACCGCGCGCTATAGTGCAAATGTCGCGGTAGAACGCACGCTATAGTGCAAATGTCGCGGTAGACCGCGCGCTATAGTGCAAATTTCCCGGTAGATATTTTTAATGGATATTTTTCAGGGTATTTTTTAGACGAAAAAGTGCATATTATAAGCCGTAAAATACGGTATATCATTGTATATAAGTTTTAAACGTTATCTGGAAGTGGATTAATAATGCAGACACTCAGCTTAAAAAAAAAGAAGAAAACGTAACGACGAAGTGGTGACTTCGGCACCGAAGGCGCAGTTGTAGTCCATTATATCCGAGTGGATAAATGTTTACACTTGGACCGGTAAATATTCAGTTTCAATCAATACTCCCAATCACCATTTTATTTTCCCCCTAGCCAACAAGCTTGGGGGACTGTCGGAAATCGGGGTTTTAGGTGGGTGAGGTGAATTTGGTCCATTTCTAAAAAAACACCATGCGCATATACACTTTGGTGGACGAAACTTTCAGTTTCTGGTGAGTTTTCATGTGTATTGAATTAATCTGCTAACCGTTTGTATCACAAATCCTTAATGTTTTTTGGGTATCAGCGTTAGTAACGTCCATGGCGGAGCGGTACGAGGGGCGCATCTCCAACCGCTGTGGACCCACGCCGCGTGCTGTGCCACCCGCTGTGGACCCACGCCGCGTGCTGTGCCACCCGCTGTGGACCCACGCCGCGTGCTGTGCCACCCACTGTGGACCCACGCCGCGTGCTGTGCCACCCACTGTGGACCCACGCCACGTGCTGTGCCACCCGCTGTGGACCCACGCCGCGTGCTGTGCCACCCGCTGTGGACCCACGCCGCGTGCTGTGCCACCCGCTGTGGACCCACGCCGCGTGCTGTGCCACCCGCTGTGGACCCACGCCGCGTGCTGTGCCACCCGCTGTGGACCCACGCCGCGTGCTGTGCCACCCGCTGTGGACCCACGCCGCGTGCTGTGCCACCCGCTGTGGACCCACGCCGCGTGCTGTGCCACCCACTGTGGACCCACGCCGCGTGCTGTGCCACCCGCTGTGGACCCACGCCGCGTGCTGTGCCACCCGCTGTGGACCCACGCCGCGTGCTGTGCCACCCGCTGTGGACCCACGCCGCGTGCTGTGCCAACCACTGTGGACCCACGCCGCGTGCTGTGCCACCCGCTGTGGACCCACGCCGCGTGCTGTGCCACCCGCTGTGGACCCACGCCGTGCTGTGCCACCCGCTGTGGACCCACGCCGCGTGCTGTGCCAACCACTGTGGACCCACGCCGCGTGCTGTGCCACCCGCTGTGGACCCACGCCGCGTGCTGTGCCAACCACTGTGGACCCACGCCGCGTGCTGTGCCACCCGCTGTGGACCCACGCCGCGTGCTGTGCCACCCGCTGTGGACCCACGCCGTGTGCTGTGCCACCCGCTGTGGACCCACGCCGCGTGCTGTGCCAACCACTGTGGACCCACGCCGTGTGCTGTGCCACCCGCTGTGGACCCACGCCGCGTGCTGTGCCAACCACTGTGGACCCACGCCGCGTGCTGTGCCACCCGCTGTGGACCCACGCCGCGTGCTGTGCCACCCGCTGTGGACCCACGCCGCGTGCTGTGCCACCCGCTGTGGACCCACGCCGCGTGCTGTGCCACCCGCTGTGGACCCACGCCGTGTTCTGTGCCACCCGCTGTGGACCCACGCCGCGTGCTGTGCCACCCGCTGTGGACCCACGCCGCGTGCTGTGCCACCCGCTGTGGACCCACGCCGCGTGCTGTGCCACCCGCTGTGGACCCACGCCACGTGCTGTGCCACCCGCTGTGGACCCACGCCGCGTGCTGTGCCACCCGCTGTGGACCCACGCCGCGTGCTGTGCCACCCGCTGTGGACCCACGCCGCGTGCTGTGCCACCCGCTGTGGACCCACGCCGCGTGCTGTGCCACCCGCTGTGGACCCACGCCGCGTGCTGTGCCACCCGCTGTGGACCCACGCCGTGTGCTGTGCCACCCGCTGTGGACCCACGCCGTGTGCTGTGCCACCCGCTGTGGACCCACGCCGTGTGCTGTGCCACCCGCTGTGGACCCACGCCGCGTGCTGTGCCACCCGCTGTGGACCCACGCCGCGTGCTGTGCCACCCGCTGTGGACCATCGCCGCGTGCTGTGCCACCCGCTGTGGACCCACGCCGCGTGCTGTGCCACCCACTGTGGACCCACGCCGCGTGCTGTGCCACCCGCTGTGGACCCACGCCGTGTTCTGTGCCACCCGCTGTGGACCCACGCCGCGTGCTGTGCCACCCGCTGTGGACCCACGCCGCGTGCTGTGCCACCCGCTGTGGACCCACGCCGCGTGCTGTGCCACCCGCTGTGGACCCACACCGTGTTTTGTGCCACCCGCTGTGGACCCACGTCGTTAGGTCCATAGGTGTCACTAACATACACTTACTTTTGGTAATAGTGGAGGTAATCGTCTTCCTGAGAAAATTCTGGATCGTATTAGCATAAATCTGCAACAACAATATCAATTATACGAAAATGACGGCCAAATAAAGTAGCGCATGAACATTTTTGGCAATTGGATTACTTTTTCATCCACATAAAGTTTTGTATGACGTGATGGCTCGGGTCAAAATGAAATGCCGTAACTCTGACGACAGAGATAAAAAAGACAGCTCTTGGAACTCTTATGCTCCAAGCAGATCCAGGCAACAAGGTGGATCCCAGTTTGCGATGGATTCCTTGCACTCATGCTGGACGATGATAACGGTGGAAAAACAATTTATGTCTGACATTACGATACTACTGGAACAAAATGGATTTGCTGCACTTATGCCACCCGAACTGAAGGTTCTAAACAATATCACAATAGCCAGGGTCGATGATGTCATTTACGGGAGATGAAGATGACCACAAAATATAAATTGAAGAAAAAAGTTCCTGGATAAGCGAAGATGATAATATTGAAAGTATTTTCCCTAATTCCCTAAGTTTCCTGTTATTAAAATTGCTTTCAAACACAATGTTATTGCAAAGAAATGCATTGATACAGGACTGAGGACATTTAATCTGAGTATAGGTTCCTTGCACGTGACGTCACAGCCCTCGTTGTGCAGGCGACATACGCGGGAGATGCGAGCGTGAAGGACCAACAAACTGCACTTGTCACCTGTGTTTACCCGCTTATGGTAATTTTCCCCTACCAAATATATGGTAATCAGTATAAATTATATACATACGCCATCATTGGAAATGTTTGCTCTATAATATCAAATAAAAAATAGTAAAACACTAAAGAAATGCCATTATGAGACTGAAGACATTTACATTCATTTAGTATTCACTTAAACTCTTCGCCATTTAAAGTTTTGCGAGACAACTTTTAACATGGGCATATTAATAGAAGCGGGATTTTATTAGCTTTCCATTGATATATTTAGTTTTCTCATCAATGTATTAGCACCATGCATAAATAAGCGTTAACTAAATCAATAATATCATCAATCGGGAAATTTTCCCGATTGATGATTTTATTTGTTTACTTATTCATTTTTCAGAATATGAGTTTTAAAAGGAGGCTAGACAATTTCATGGATGGGGATGAAAGGTGGATGTAGGTAGTGTTAAGTAACAGGAATTACCACGTGTATGTCTCACGACCTCTTGTAGCTTCCTTATTTTCTTATGTACTTAAGTCTCCCTGCAAACCGTTTATATCAGGCTGTGATCTATCCTAGTATCATCTTACCTACCTATCTTAGTATCATCAGCAAACATGCTGATATCTCTGTTAAACCCAATATCCAACTCGTTGATGTAAGCAAAAATAGTAAGTATGTAGTCTTCATAATCTCATATATTCGGCCGTAGATACTCTCGGTCGATTTAACTCTTGTTTCATTATTTGTACATTTTTTCTCACCTGCACTGTTTTTATTAAGTATACATTCTGCGTCTTATTACATAATAATGTGAATATAAGCTCACCACAGAGTTATATACCTATAAAGCGAGTTCCGCATCCCGCTGTATTGTGATGAGTGACGCCCGCAGCCTAGTGCGGCGACTATCTGGCTTATCAAACCTTATTGCCAAGTAGTTTTCTCACACCACCATTTGACATTGAAAAAAAAACTAGGGCCACCATCCTCGTGAGAAAAGTCTGCATCATATTAGCATAACTCTGCAAGAATAATATCAACTATACGAAAATGACGGCTAAATAAAGTAGCCCATAAACATTTTCTCACATTTTTTCTTTCAACTTTTTAGTGCTCGGCTATTGTTCATTGTATTGTATTTTAAACACGGTTCCTGAATCTACACGCTTGCCTGATTACGTTGGTCTATGATACTTCCCGATGTGACAATATCTAGAGCAGTGGTTCTTAACCTGGGGTACCTGTACCACCAACAGCGACGAAGGTCGGCACGAAGACCCGTGTCTTCGTGCCGACCTTCGACCGTCGTCGGTGCTCTTCGTTCCGAAAAATATCCCTTTTATGGTAACCTTCCTCAGTCGACGAAGGTCGTCGCTCAACCTTCATCATGACTCTCGGTACGGGCCACTGTGTTGTCAAGCGAGGTTATAACTTATAAGTACGGTTGCCGCGTTGGTGGAGGGGCACACCTTCCTCTCACCAACAGCAGACCGGGCTCGGCTAACTCGCTAGTCCCACTGTATATTCCAGCTAAGTATTCGGTTATGTGTTAGCCTTGTTAGTCTTGTGTTATATAGGATGTTACTTATACTTTTGTGTTTAGTTGTTATTGCCTACTGAGTATGTTGTGATAATGGTAAATGGTAATATATCTTCCTGTGAATATTCGTTGTAAACTTACATAATATATAACTTAACTTTTATTTGAGGTGTTGCAGTTGATTTTGTAGCGTTATCAGTTGCGTAACATTGGCGACCTTGCTAGGATCTATTATATTTTGCCTATAAATAACTCTTGCCACTCATTCACCATGCCTTTGATTATGACTGAAGATGTTGAGCATTTCTGTAATTCGAACCCGAGGTTAGAATATATTGCCTCTCTTACTGTTCACGAGCTAAAGCTCATTTGTAATCATGTTGGTATAATATTTGGCAACCAAGTTACCAAACAGGAATTGGTGCATTTTGTTTGAACAGCATTAGCAGTGTCATGTGTACTGAATCCTGAGGATACTCAGCATGTTGCACGCGATTCAAGTGTTACTAGAATGAATAATTATTCAACCTCAGATTCGAAACCTCAAGGCAGTGCATCTACATGTGCATATTGTCCAATCCAACATCCGCAGTCGAGTGGGTGTGGTAGAGGAGTACACTTCACATCCATATTCAAGCTTCGAAAGGATAAGTGAGCGATGAAGATATAGGAGTGTAGCGCGATCAGCTCCCCAGCTGGTGTGCGAGAGGACTTTCAGTAGATCCATGGTTTGAAGACAGTCAGTCCTGAGAGCACGAAGGTGAGGTACCCAAGTCAGTCTATTGTCAAAAATGAGTCCTAAAAACCGGGTCTCTTCCCTACATAGTATTCTCTTATCGTAAAGATACATGTCTGGGTCGGGATGAATCCCACGGGTTCTGCAAAAATGAACCGCTACAGTCTTCGCTGGAGAAAACCGGAAGCCACGATTCGTCGTCCATTCACAAACTTTGTCAATAGCAAGTTAAAGTCTTCTCTCTGCAACCGACATCCTGGAAGCAGCAAAAGAGATTGATAAATCATCCACGTATAATGTACTAACAATCCCCTCTGGCAGTACATCAACAATACCATTGATGGCCACAGCGAACAGAGCTACACTCAAGACGCTGCCTTGTGGGATGCCACCTGGAAGCAGGTGTTCAGAAGGGTTACATGTCATATGGTACTGAGGCGAGTGTGAATGAAGCGGGTCGCACAAAAAATATACCAGAAGCACCCAAAATTCCCCAAGTACTACATTTTTCTCAGAGTCTCCGTGTGTCTGTGTCGGGCGGGGCTGGGAGGCTTACCTCTTGTGTCGTCGCCAGCAAGTTTCGCGCCACGGCTGGAATGTGGCTGTTGTTTTTCCCACGCTTTTTACAAAAGTCATGTTTTTAGGGAAATAAGGCGTGAAAATGAATAATTTTTTGTGGATTAGGTATTTTGAATGAACATTCAACATAATTATGCAAAGAAAAAATGGGTCTGGACGATTACTTTAAGGCCAAGTTCCAAAATATAGAGAAATAATATGATGAAAACTGAAGAAAAGGAGACAATAAGCTAAACCGTATAGGTAGTAGTAGATGTGTTACTCTCCTGGGAAGTACCGAGCCGATTAATTATTTAGAGAGAGAGAGAGAGAGAGAGAGAGAGAGAGAGAGAGAGAAGAGAGAGAGAGAGAGAGAGAGAGAGAGAGAGAGAGAGAGAGAGAGAGAGAGAGGTAAACAGGGTAAAGTCTTTCGATAGTACGAAAGAGAAGATTATTAATAAGACGTACGTACAAACTTTACGGCATGTGAAAAATGGAAGGTGTCATGAACCATCTCCGCTGACGATTAAACTTTGATGGAAAGGATGGATGAGAAGAAAAGTTGAAGGAGTAACAAGCGGTAAGACCTCAATATTTCACTGAGAGAGAGAGAGAGAGAGAGAGAGAGAGAGAGAGAGAGAGAGAGAGAGAGAGAGAGAGAGAGAGAGAGAGAGAGAGAGAGAGATGCGTCTATACCCTCCATTTATTTATTTAACTCATATTTATCTCTTACATCAAATTACATCTCAATTTACTTCTTTATCCTAACCTGTGTTCCTTGACAAAGCTGATCCATAGGTGATAAAGCTTCAAAAAGTACAACAGATACTTGCATCCCCCCCCCCCTCCTTGTCCTGCAACCCAAACCTCAGCTTGAATTTTATGGGAGCTTTTTAGGGAGCTTTAAAAGGAGGCTAGATAATTTCATGGATGGGGATGAAAGGTGGATGTAGGTAGTGTTAAGTAACAGGAACTACCTCGTGTAGGTCTCATGGCCTCTTGTAGCTTACTTATTTTCTTGTTCTTATGTTCTTAAATGGAAGAAACACCAAACTGACCCACAGAAGCAGCATGAAATGGAACAAGGCCCAACTGACACTTCAGAGAACGTTAAGGGGTAAAATTAGGGAATAAATGCCCTTTCTGATGACCTAAACGCCTATGTGAGATCCGTAGTATTAGGATATGGTCACTAAGGCATCAAGCGTAGATACTATGTAACAGAATAATGGCATTGACTCATTCAGTATTAGGTAGTTAGTAGTTACTGTTACCGGAGAGGTTGAACTAGAAATATAAGTACTACAAAATAAAATATCGAAACCCCACGCCAGTCATTTCCAGCCGAGTAGCCTTGTCTTGCACAGATAGAACCAATATATTCAAGCATGTCATTAAAGCGTGTTTAGATGCTACCAGGTCTATTTTACGAACGGTATGATTAGAAACATAGAAAGTAGACGGGATTCTATGGCATTAATAAAAGTATAAGCTGCTGCACCATTCCCAGCTGGACGAAATGTGCGAGTCTGCTGATAATGTGGACGGGAGGCATAGTCCCATTTTCTGGAAGAGTATGTGGCGTTTACTCTTGAACACGTCAGGTTAAGTTACGTTAGGTTACGGATAGGGTAGTTTAAATTTCCTCCTTACATATTAGTAGCTTTGCGTGGGAATCCCAATGATGGTATTTTCGAGAAGATCCTATGGTTAGTTTCGGAGCTACAGCTAAACGTCTTCAGTCGGAATTTCGGAAACCACATACTCGCATAGAGAACGGGAATATGCGGACGGGAGCAGCAGACAGTCACAACCCCAAAGTAGCTCATATGATATCCGTTACTTTGGACAGCCCTTCGTCCTGGGCAGCGCCATCCAATGTGGTGACGTTTTCTGTATTTGTTGATGCTTCATCGACTCTGCTTACCGAAACACGATTGTGATAGTAAAACGTTAACAATGGCATCTTGACGCTGTACTATTAAGCAATACGAGGAAAAGTTCAAATGATTAGTGTGGCCCTGCAAGCAGAATGAGGGACACCAACACCAACAACGTCCCGTCCCGCTCCAGCGTGTGGAGTCGAAACACCCGGAAGCAGGGTTGTGAACTTTTGTAGCCCACATTATCGTACCGAGCCACCAAAATTATCGTATTTTCAGATAGAGTATCGTACAACCTTAGCTAAAATAATATAGCCAGTAGATATACATCATTGAATTCAGCATTCCACATATAAAAATATTTTCTCTTTTCACCAAAATATAAAATCCAATCATGACAAAAAATTCCATGTTAATTTATTTTTTGTAAAATAAATTAAATTAAATAAAACAAAAAATATATTTAGTAACACATGTAATAACTCAAAAGAAGCTGAACTCGAGAACTCTACATCGCTATCATCCTCAAAAGAAAAGAGGAATTCCTGTTCCTCCTCTATTCTTTTATCCCGTGTCAGTTGGCACTTATAATGATAGTGTGTCAGTTGTCATCGACATATCATATCATCTGTAGCTGGCAGTTTCTTACCTTTGTCTTGGTAAGGTTAGTCTTGCTAAATACCCTTTCACAATCTGCGTTCTAATGCGGCAAGCAACGGTCCAAATCCATGTCATACAAAGGACCAAAAGTCAAACTCAAAACTCTCTCTCTCTCTCTCTCTCTCTCTCTCTCGCGGAAGTTGACAGCGTCAGATTTTTTTTTTCTTTTTTTTTGCGATGACAATTTTTGTATGACTTTATAATGTAATTATATTTGTGAGTCAACTATCGTATTTTCGTGTACGATTCTCAACCATGCATCGTACATCGTACGGATAGTCAAATTATTGTACAAATACGATAATTATCGTACAGTTCACAACCCTGCCCGGAAGTCACCATCATCCGACGGTGGAGTTAAGACTTTTATTGAAGGACAACTTCACCATGTGGACTTATTATTAGTAGTAGCTACTTGGGTTGAGTTGTTCACATAAACAATTCGCTTTTACCGATAACCATCTCCACCCTATGTTCTCTTCATTGACAGGAAAAAAACAATAAACGCAATCACATCAATATCGCTGCTGATTCTCAATTAGCCGGCAAAGTTCAACGACTCCAAATACTTGGAATGATGAGACCTTCACCATGAGACAAGTAAGGTTTAACTACTTCATGGATGCGGAAACCAAATAATAGACTCCACAACACTGCAAAAACATAAACTACGGCAACACATACCCGAGATAGCAGACTTGTCACCCCGAGGCCTGCGGTGTCACGTCTTGTTCTTGGAGTTGCCTGAGGCCGATAAACAGTCATAGGGCAGCAGTGTTCACGGCCACCGAGGTGTAGCCTGCAGGGCCCGCCAGCCTGCACATGGCGCCATTGCCTGGTGACCGCGGGTTATGTGCACTGATCTATATATAACATGGATCGCGGATCTGGGCTAGCTGTGGCCGAGACTGAAGTCACCAGCCGCCATCTTGAAATAACCAAAACAAATACATGGGCCGGCCAGGCAGTGGCTGGGTGTTGGCTGCTGGCATGTGATAGCCTATATTACCACCTACTACTACTATTAACACCTACTACTACTATTAACACCTACTACTACTACTACTATTACCACCTACTACTACTATTACCACCTACAACTACTATTAACACCTACTACTACTACTACTAAACTTCCAACCTAGTGCATCGTCGGGAAACCCTTTCCCAAATCATTTATTTACGGTGATACACAGACAACAGGTGTGTTGCGAGGCCGTACAGGTGTGTAGTGACAGGTGTCTTGCGAGGCCGTACAGGTGTGTAGTGACAGGTGTGTTGCGAGGCCGTACAGGTGTGTAGTGACAGGTGCCTTGCGAGGCCGTACAGGTGTATAGTGACAGGTGTGTTGCGAGGCCGTACAGGTGTATAGTGACAGGTGTGTTGCGAGGCCGTACAGGTGTGTAGTGACAGGTGTCTTGCGAGGCCGTACAGGTGTGTAGTGACAGGTGTCTTGCGAGGCCGTACAGGTGTGTAGTGACAGGTGTGTTGCGAGGCCGTACAAGTGTGTAGTGACAGGTGTGGTGTATGTGGTAAAGCGAGAGGCTAAGAGTGCAGTGTACAGACTTAATGAGCGAACCACCGAGTGTGTGTGTGTCTGACCTAATGAGCGAACGCGCAGTTCTCGTCCACTATAACGGCGCTAGCCCCGTACCGCCGCCGCCACGGGTACGGCGCGAGCCACAGTGGTCCATAGAAGCTACTCTCGGGGATTACAGGAAGTTTAAATTAATCAAAAACCTTTGGCCTAATCAAAAAACCTTTCTTAATTAGGTATATTGAATTGAAAGTAGTTAGTTTCCTACACTGATTTTGAGTATTTTCGTACATACCTGGTGTCGTTTCGTAACTCTAGTTGTCAAGTTCAACTCTGAGCTGAGTGTACGAAACGACTATGGTTTCATTTAGACTACGAAACAACTTTTGGTAATAATGGACGAGTTTCGCGGTCGTTTTAAGAGACATCAACTATTTTTTCTTGGCCTACAATAGGTGCTTGTTGCAATGGAGATAGTTTTATTTTGCGCAACCCCCCCCCCCCCCAAAAAAAAAAAATATTAATGAAACCTAACCTAACCTTATAGGTTTTAATGAAACCTAACCTAACCTTAAAGGTTTTAATGAAACCTAACCTAACTTTAACCACAAGGTATACTTTTTTTTCCTTTTTTTTTTCTTCGCAAAATAAAGCTATCTCCATTAGAACAAGCACCGCTTATTAGGAAGCGCGCGGAACGTCTGCTTCCGTTCC
Source organism: Chionoecetes opilio (assembly GCA_016584305.1). Lineage (NCBI taxonomy): Eukaryota > Metazoa > Arthropoda > Malacostraca > Decapoda > Majidae > Chionoecetes > Chionoecetes opilio. The sequence goes on from JACEEZ010003235.1 coordinate 57,924, forward strand.
CCACTAATTGTTAACAAGTATAAAAAAATATACTTATCTCTATATCTACCTATATAAAAAAAGTATACCATATCCACCTATATTTTTTTTTCAACTAGTAGGTGGATGACTGGAGTGGGTAGATGGATTAAGAGTGGATGGGCTGGGTGGGGAGTGGGTGTGGGTGTGTGTGTGGGTGTCTGGGTGTGTGGATGTGGGTGGGTGGGTGCGTGGGTGTGTGGTGGGTGCGTGCGTGTGTGTGTGGTGGGTGCGTGTGTGTGTGTGTGTGTGTGGTGTGTGTGTGTGTGTGGGTGTGTGTGTGTGTGGTGGGTGCGTGTGTGTGTGTGTGGTGTTACTCACAGGTGGAAAGATTTGCCACTTCCAGGTCCTGGTCTGTTTGTACAGGACATAGCAGCACAGCTTGGCATGACGAGGTGATAACACAGCCAGACAGCAAGCACAACTTGGCATGACGAGGCGATAACACCAGATAGACAGCAACGCGAGCCGCAGAAACAAGGCTTTGTTTTGGTTACGACAAGATGGCGGACAGTTGGAACCAGTGCTGAGCCAGGCTTCCGCGATCCATGTTATATAGATCAGTGGTTATGTGCCGAGCTGCCTCATGTCTGCACCAAGGTGTTGAAGTCACTAACACCTTGAATGCAATCTTGAGACTCACCAAGTGTCACTGCCCGAGAGGTCATATAAAGTACGCCACGCAGAGCAGGCACACAAGTGACATGTATCACCACCCTTCACGTCACCTCCAGCAGTGCAGTGAGTGGCGTGCACGTGGTCCGTCACACGAGCCCCTGACTGTCAACACAGGCGGTGGCGCGTCATAGCAGTCAAATTACGGTCTATTCATTAATAAATTACCATATAATCAGTCTTCATTGTCGCCTCCGTGGTGTAGTGGTTAGCGTGTACTAGGTTAGCGCCTGGCTACAAATCTGCGAGCCCTAGTTCGAAACCGGGCCAGGGCAAGTCGGCGACCAGTCATACCAGCTGTTCTTCCCTTTCGGGGTAGATAAATGGGTATCTGGGGAAGGTAACGGTGGTAATCCGCAGAGCTGGGATTCGGTAGATTTTTTCTACCGGCGGTATCGGTATTCGGTAGATGAAAACGGGCCATTCGGTTCGGTATTGCGGTAGATTTCCAAAAAATATACCGACTGCTTCGGTATTTCGGTATTTCGGTTCGGTAGATTTAAAAAAAAAACGTTATATATAAAAAAAAAAACGCCTTTAAAAGCCTTTTAATACATTCTAGAGCCCATAAAACACCTATTTTAAGCCAATATTTAACAAAATATTCTAAGAATATATGTCTGCAGTGTAGACGGAACAGATGAGAAACGAAGGCAGTAACTATTGCAGTTTATATGTAACTTATCACAATATCTATGACTATTAGTATAAAATTTGCTAACAAGAGTAGCAAAAGCATATCAGTTAGGTAACTAGATTCACTACAATACATCTACATTGATTCCGAAAAAACTCATTTATAATTAACTATAACATTGGTACATTCATTTGAAAGTATTTGCTATTTGCCTTGGTTACTGTTCCATATATCATCGATATATCATTATATGGCACACATTTTCAACGTAATTTTTTTTAGCCACACTCCAGTGACACTCGTGTTGTGCCATATATTGCACAGGCAAACTATATCTATTATTTTCTTACAAAACTGCCATAGACATTCAAAGAAGTTATATAACAATAGACTAATGTTAGTTGTACGCTGTATAATTTTTACTCACCTCAAAGTATGATAGTAATTCGGTAGTAGCGTTCTAAATGTGGAGCTCCGCAACAGAACCAACCGGTCCCGAATCCATCAGCTGACTGACTAAGTAAACAAATTGTGGTGCCATCTATTGGCGTATTTTTCCAACTTCAATTCAATTCTACCGAAGAAATTCGTTCGTAACCTTCGGTATCGGTATCGGTATCGGTTTGGTACCGAATATTCGGTAGCGGTAGATAAATCTACCGCCGGTAGTACCGAAATACCGAAATTCATTCGGTAGTCCCAGCTCTGGTAATCCGGATGTTTTGTTCCCACAGGGCGTGAGTATGTTATGTGAATATAGTCTATATAGTTATAGTCTATATCCTGGCCGATTAAGTACCTAACAAGTGCACTGACCAACATAACCATGAAAGGATTAAAAAAGGGATTATCAAACATGAAGGGATTATCAATATTTTATTTCTGAAGCACTAAAGTACTGTACCATAAAATATACATTTTTTAACATATAAATTACATAAAAACACACACTGCATCAATACACATCACATCATGTCACGGTTGGAGACGAGATGAACTATGCAACTCCAACTCTTCCAAACGCCATTATAGCAAGGACAGACTGTGCTATACATTGTTACGATGTGTTACCTTGCCGTCACAAAGGCAGGGTATAACTGGTGTACCTCACAAGCTAACAGTAACATAACAGTTTCTCACTAATTCATGTTACTTTTTTCCTCTTCTTTCCTCTCCCAGCTTGCCTCATGGGTGCCCCTTTCCCTTTCTTCCCTCCCTTACTCCTAGGCTGTTCCTTCTGGCTAAAACTCCCCTTTGGACTTTACTTATTTTCTTTCCATGCATTTCTGTCTCCCTTCCATTTTTCCTGAAGTTCTTCTTTTTCTTCTTTTTGCTTTCAAGTTGCAGTTGATCTAAAGAAAAGCCTCTTCTTTTGCTCCCTAAGTCTGCCCTGTCTGGCCATCACCAGAAAAAACCCCGTTTTCCCTTCCGAATTTCCCCCACATTTTCTCTAGTAAAAAAATTCCCTTTTTAAATTCATCCCTGGAGTCAAGGGGCGGTCCTTTAATTACTGTCTCCCTCCCTGCCATCACTACCTTCCCTGATTCCCTCGTCCTCTGCATCTTTTCAACTGCACCATTTCTTTCATGTTCCTCTTTTACATGTGCTTCCTTCTCTTCATCGTCCATGGCCTCTTCATTGTCACTCTCACTTCCCTCATGTTCATCTTTAACTACAGCATGTGCTTCCATCTCTTCATCATCCATAGCCTCTTCATTCTCACTCTCAAATCCTTCATCAGTTTTCATGATGGAATTCTGAAGTGCAATCTTTACTTCCTCATCGTCTTCCCTCATCATCATCATCATCATCATCACTATCACTCTCCTCACTCTCCCTGTCCTCTGTGTCTTGCTGAGGGGCAGGAATCATTGTCAGGAGGTCTACTTCATCCATCACGGGTTGAAGGTTGACGGTACTGAAAATAAATAAATAAGTAAGTAAGTAAGTAAGTAAGTAAGTAAGTAAGTAAGTAAGTAAGTAAGTAAGTAACCGGAGTAAATAAGAAATCAGGAAGGGACAGAAAAAGAAGTATGAATTATATTATTTCATCATCCTCTTCTTTAGCACCTCACGCCCCTACAAATCAAACACAAGCACTAATATTTATGCCGCTAAAATATACTGGCAAGGATGACAGTAGTGATGTGATAGTGATGGCCTATGATGGCAGTGGTTTGGCATGGCTTGAAACACTAGCTTAGTCAATGGTGAATGGCCTAAGACTGGAAACTCAGGTATGGGTGGAACCTTTAACCCCTTGAGACCCAGAACGTGATTTCCATTGTAATTTGGCCACCATTAGCCAATATTTTAGTGAATATAAGCAATATTTTATAGATATGACCTGTTTAGTATCCTTGTTGACTAACTAATTTGGTATACTATTAACTTACTTTTCGTAATTTTATGGCTAACAACAGATAATTTTATATAGCAAAAGAAAGGTCTGGGCGTGAAGGGGTTAATGGTGAAGCTTCATGTGGTGGTTGTAGGAATACGTACCTCGGGTCAACGCCCAGGTGGAGGCAGGATGACATGTAGCTCAGGATGCCTGCCGACTGATGCAAGGCTGACACCCTGCGCTGGTGACGCTCAGTATACGGCAACAAACCCTCCAGTGTCTTCTGCCAGCTGTCCAGAGCCTCCAGTTCCTCAGGCAGGAAGGTCTTCAATACCACATTTGATGATTCTGGGAAGAATTGTAACACTTCAGAAATAAGACATGTAGGCTGTCCCAGATCCAGACGGGAGGGCAAATTGACCCCCAGGCCTCTCCTTTCTGAATCTCCACTAAAGGGAAATTAAAAAAATGTACTTAAAGCTGCAGTGCATCTGATATGCGATGTTTAAAAAAATTTATTATATAATATATTATATATATATATATATATTATAGTAATGAACGTAGCAAAAAATGTGTTAGGTGTATATGTCTGGGGAAAATTTGTCTGCCATTACTTTTAAAAAAACTCTGTAGGTAGCATGGGTTTTGCACAGAAAAAAGGATAAGCTGCACAGTACTTAGTGGTGACCGTAGCGAGGATATACTTGGCAACCCACATTCTTTGCCCCGCGGCCATAAGTAGGGTGACCTACCAGTCTGGAAGGGGTTGCACCACGACAAGGTAGTTCAGCTTATGTGTCTGCCGGGCCCAGGCAGGCTCTTCGCGCCTGTCTGGCAGCACCCTTTCAACCTTTGTCTCTGTATATTTACATATAAGATAATATACAGACAAAGGTTAAAAGGGTCATGGTCTATGGTCACCACTAAGTACAGTACAAGGCAAGTATACTAACACAGAAGGTATCAATGAACTTTGTGCCACAAGGAAGCAGTGCATTACAAGACAATGTACAATGAAGTGACAATGAAATGAGTTTGAATACCTATGTTCCATCCTGTCCAAGCATAGACACATGGAGGAGTGGCAAGGCGGGAGCTGTGGGCGTAGAGGGTGTCCCATATGGAATGAGGGAACAATGTTGGAGTTTTTGAGGTTAAAAGACAAGTGTTGCAAGGTGCAAGTGGTGACTCCACACCCTGGCATTCCCCTCCCATAAGCTTCCAGCAAATGGCATCGGAGTAGACTAGGAACAGACTACATAAGAAAAAAATAAGCAAGAGTTGTAGATACAAATACAGATGATGAAAAAACCCTTTCATGAAAGTAGAATGCACATCACCTCTCCTCACCTGAGCCTCCCTAGAATCCTTGGTCTTGGTGTTCCAGGATGTAGCAAACTCCAGCAGGGAGGCCACCTGGTCCACCCTCAGCTTGGCCAGGACTGCTGCCAGCTGTTCCGGCGTCTCATCCAGCAGTCTTCATGATCTTGAGGGCCCGGCCAGGCTGGCCAAGACGCACGGCAATGCCCAGAGCCTTGGTCCACTGCTTGTCCTTAATGAGGTTCAGGAGCGTCTGCTCCTCTGCAGCAAATCTTAACAGAGAAACAGGGAAGTCAGCTTTCACAGGTATAAAAAAAAGATTGTGAGAAATACTGTAAGATAAAATGTCTGTCTGATTACTGAGGGACAGTGCATGTTTGAAACATGCTGGGAATGCAACTGCTGTGTTCTGTACTATGGCAAATAACTCCTTAACCTTTTAACACATTTATCAACACTGAAAAATTTCCAGCTCTCAGATCCCGATAACCCCAGTTCATGAGGAGATCAATGTACAATTCCTTCAGCTGTACCTGGCTGCCTCCTCTGCTGCCTTGTCCTTCTCCTTCTGCGTGACATCCCTCCACAGCACCAGCGCTGCATCCTCCCCGCCAGTCACCACCCGTTTCTCATCCTCACTCACAGCCATGGCCCAGGCCTTGTCCTGGTGCTGGTCAAAGGTCTGCACACACTGACGCAGCTTCACCGTCCACAGCTTGAGGAGGCCATCGGAGGCTGTGGAAAGCAGCTGCTGGCCTTCCGACACCCAGCACAGCCGCAAGACACTTACATCGTGTCCCTGAAGTGTCTGTTGGGAGAATAACAGGTTACCTAAGTCACAATGGTCACCACTTTTACACACCTACATACTCATTACTAACCTATATTTTCAGAATTTCTTTGACCTTTACTTACGAGAGCATTTGTGAAATCTGTCACCGTCCATATTTTGATGGTGGCATCGGCTGAGGCAGTGGCCAGGACTTATCCACGGGGGAGAACTGGACGCACCACACGCCTCTGCGGTGGCCGCGCAGCACACCAAGCAGGGCCAGGCTGCTGCTGTCCCACACCTGCGGCACACACGATACACTGAGACGCTAACACTAACACCATCTGTACTCCAATATCAAGCTAATCATGGAAATTATTAGGAAAGAGGCATCAGGGACATTGCAACCTAGCACCACAATGTCCTCTGACACATTTCTAACCCCTTGAGGCCCAGAACGTAATTTCCATTGTACTTTGGGTATACCATTAGACGATTTCTAGAGAATATAAGCAATATTTTATAGATATGACCTATTTAGTATCCTTGTCAACTAACTAATTTGGTACTTTTCGTAATTTTATGGCTAACAACAGACAATATTTTAGAGTAAAGGAAGGATTTGGGCGTGAAGGGGTTAAGGCAGTCTGAATAGCCTTACCTTGGCAGTCTTGTCCTGTGAGCCCGTTGCTATCAGCTTTCCGTTGACTGACACACACATGCTGTTGATGTCCTTCTCGTGGGCCTTCTCGGTGTGGCTGGAGGACAGGGACACGGCCGAGCACACAGCACCTTCCTGCTGCCCTCCAGGGTGTCATTGCTCAGGCTCCACTTCTTGATGCACATGTCCTTACTCCCGGTCACCATGAAGCCTGGCACGGCAATGAAATAACAAATCTATGAATAAATGAAGTAGATTTGGTTTTGTGTATCTAATTCTTTTTGCACTGAACTGGATTCCCGTATGGCTTCTTTTCATTGGCCAATCCACCCTCCAGAAACAGCATTTAATTATTTTTTTTTATTGGGATTATTTGTTCTCCAGGACCTAAAATATCTAACAATGCGCTGAATTATTACCCACTGCATATTTGACATTCCCAACCCTAGATTTCTAAAGCTCAACTTTGTATTCATAACCTTGACAGAGAGTATGTCTATGGGGAGTTTTCAAAGCTAAGCCGCCAGATGTCCCTCGCGCATCTCACATCCTCAGCACTTTCAGGCTGAATGATCTATCATTTACCGTAAATTCCCTGTACTTCTTTGGGACATATCAGAATTACCCTTCAATACAACAACTGAAACAGTTCTTAATAAAAAATGTAGTTTATCATTTTATTTGTCTGCACTTGGTGAAAATATTGGCAAAACAATTGAATATTTGAAAACCCAATCTTTAAAAATCGTCTTTTCATAAAAAAACGCAAGTTCAAGCAGAATGAGGCTTCAGGAAATATCTACTTGTATGTAAGCATTCACTGAGTACCTGTTTTGGGTGTGTCTGTCTGTCTTGCGACGAACATTTAACCAAAACAGAGTGTGGCGTTCAGCATCTCCACAGAAACCATCCCGCCGGCAGGATCTGTTATCATCCACTTTCCTGTAGACACCACACGGGTAGGAACTCAGCACAGCGCCCGCTCTTTACCTCACAGCTCATATCTCTGATACTCCTAACTCCTCAATACCAGAAACTGTCATCCTAACATTATCACCCACTTATCTCCATCACACTCTCTATCCTCTACTGGAATATTCGTGGCATCCGCTCCCACATAACCGTTTCCCACATAAAGGAGACTTTCGTCTTTCGAGACGGAAATAGTAAACAAACGCTCTCAACTGTCTTCCATCCCGACTGTTCGTTGAGGTGCCAAGCACTTAAATTACTTCTTGGTTAAATGTTCGTCGCAAGAGAGACATATACACCCAAAACAGGTACTCAGTGAATGCTTACATACAAGTAGATATTTCCTGAAGCCTCATTCTGCTTGAACTTGTTTTTTTATGAAAAGACGATTTTTAAAGATTGAGTTTTCAAATATTCAATTGTTTTGCCAATATTTTCACCAAGTGCAGACAAATAAAATGATAAACTACATTTTTTATTAAGAACTGTTTCAGTTGTTGCATTGAAGGGTAATTCTGATGTCCCAAAGAAGTACAGAGAATTTACGGTAAATGATAGATCATTCAGCCTGAAAGTGCTGAGGATGTGAGAGCCTGAGAGACAGGCTTGAGCGTGAGCTTATTAGAAAACTCCCCATTGAAGTAGTAAACATTTTTTAACCCCTTGAGACCCAGAACGTAATTACCATTGTAATTTGGGTGCCATTAGACGATTTTTAGTGAATATAAGCAATGTTTTATAGATATGACCTGTTTAGTATCCTAGTCCACTAGCTAATTTGGTTTATTTAGTCACTTTTCGTAATTTTATGGCTAACAACAGACGATTTTATATAGCAAAGGAAAGATCTGGGCGTGAAGGGGTTAAGCATAAGTCATCTGGAAAGTTAGACCAGTATTCCCACCTTGTGCCAGTGCCACGCTGCCCACGCTGAGGGTGTGACCCAGGGCACTGGCGATGCACCGGGCGCCGCCGTCCTCCGTCAGGCGCCACACATGCACACTGTTGTCATGGGAGCTGCAATACAGAGGGAGGCTTTAAGAACACTGCCATAAAAATTCACTAGCTTACGAAAAATAGCTAGTCATAAAAGAGACATCTTTAATAAACTGTTCTTGCACTGTGATGTTTATTCAGTAATTCACTGTTTGGGTGTTCCTAACTAGGCTCAATGCAAAACATAAAGTGATAATCATCATCTTCAACCAGCTGGTCTTCTCCCAAACAAGTGAGGTGACATCAAAAATCTGATTGCCTGCTTTTTGTTTTTAAAATAAAGAACCACCATGGCAACGGATCTAACCCTCTACCCTTGTTCCTACGAGTCCCCTCCTACAACATGCAGGGATACACACATGCAGTGTGTTATGGCTGGCTATATGGTTCAACACCCAGACGACTGCACCAGAGTAGCATGAACCAGTGCCGGGGGCGATGGGGTCACCACATGACTACATGAAGCATGGAGGCACAGATATGAGGTCACCACATGACTACATGAAGCATGGAGGCACAGATATGAGGTCACCACATGACTACATGAAGCTTGGAGGCACAGATATGAGGTCACCACATGACTACATGAAGCATGGAGGCACAGATATGAGGTCACCACATTACTACATGAAGCATGGAGGCACAGATATGAGGTCACCACATTACTACATGAAGCTTGGAGGCACAGATATGAGGTCACCACATTACTACATGAAGCTTGGAGGCACAGATATGAGGTCACCACATTACTACATGAAGCTTGGAGAGGCACAGATGAGTCATTCCTCTATCACAATCACACCTTGAAGGGATTGCCTACAGAGTATAACACATCTCATCCAGGAAGCATTTGAAGGAAATAACAGTGGAGCCCAACCTGGAGGCAAATATGGAGGGGTGCGTTGGGTGTCGGGCGAGGGCCAGCACCAGGGCCGTGTGGCCTTGCACCAGGCAGCAGCTGAAACTCTCACAATGGTAGATGCGCAGCTGAATACTGTTGGTGGCCACAACAAGGTGACTCTCCCCGGCCCCCACAAACACTGCATCAAGGATCTGGTCGTTGTAGCCGGCCAGCTGGAAGTACATACCATACATTTATTTTTTCTCCTTGTCTCAATAATCAAACAATTTTCAAACATGACAGCACCCTCTCCATATCACAGTTTACTACTTTGGATAATTAATTCACTGAAAATAACATCAATGTTATGCAGCTCTGTTCAAGAATACTTTTTAGACCTCACCCATTTACCCCTAGCACCATGGTGTAGGTGTAGGTATGGCATGGTGTAGATCATTAATGGTCTTTCATACGAAGTGACCACAGATAAATATAAAAAAAACTCAAGCTCAACACACACACACAAACACACAAAAAAACAAGTATGAATTCTGCATTCATGTATGCCTCTGTTACCTAATTCTTTATGTTTCCTAACTTTGAAAGTTCAAAAAATACTGATGTGTCTCAACCGAGCCAGGGATTCAAAAAAGTCTTTCATCTTATGGCCAAACACTCAAGTTACTGAACCACAAAGCTAAATATACTGCACAGTACAAAAAGGTAAGCACTAATGCTCGTATTCGTAGTCACATACCATGATTGCTCGTGGTAATTGCTATGATTTTGTTCCATTTGTACTCAGTCAAAATTATTCACTTGATCTTGTAGCTGCCATGGAAAGTACTAGAGCAATCATACAGTACTCCTATTGCAATCACAACAGAGCTGGCATGACCTATTGATTTAATTAGGACAAGACAAAAAGTGAACAATGACCACATACAACGATGGTATGTGACTACGAATACGGGCATTAAAACTAAGGAAACTCCTCAAACAAAAAAGGGCCAGACAGATTATACAGTACCTGTTTCCAGATCTTGATGGAGGAGGTCTTGGCAAAGAGTATAGAGTGGTCATAGGTAGTCATGACCACAGAGTCCAGAGCCTTGCAATAGGTCAGCTGGTTGACCAGTGTGACCCCCTCCCCAGGGGCTCAGACGCACGCCACACCTCTCGTCCACTGTCCACCTCCCACACGGAAGGAACACCTGAAGCCACACACAAACATATTAGTGAATCACAAAGGTAAATACATCTGTCATAACAAGTACCATAAGCAGAAAAGTAAATACATCTGTCATAACAAGTACCATATACAATCTCTTCTACAATTCTCTTCCTCATACATACAAAGGTATAAATGGAACCTCACTGTTAACCAATACCTTTCATTTACATAACCCTCTAACAGAGCACTACCAGAGCAAACAGTGCATTCGTGTGTTATCAAAGACCTTGCTCAGTACATTCTGCAACAAGGCAGGTCACAGAGAAATACTAAAAATTCCACCCATCATTTTTAACATTCACATTTGTCAGTCACGTCACACAGAAATCTCTAACCGATCACACAAAATCACAGCCTATGCCAATATACACACGTAATCACAGTCATAGCCAATAACACGTATCACAGCCTATAGCCCAATAACACACAGTAGTCACAGCCTATAGCCCAATAACACACAGTAATCACAGCCACCTGCAATAACCAGTAGTCAAAGGCCTTAGCCCATACACACAGTAATCAGTCCCATAGCCCAATAACTACACCATTATCCAGCAAATGACCTCACTGTGGACTCACCTTTGTCTCCCACCACCAAGGCATACACGTGATCACTGCCCTCCTGAGCCCCGGGGAAGAGTGTGCCTCGGGGCTGCACCACCACCCCTGACAGTGACTCCAGCACGGGCACCACCTTCTGGCTGGTGAAGGTGGTCAGGTCCCACAAGATGATCACACGGTCAAGGCCACAGCTGCAAAGAACCATGTGTCATTACCACCAAGGAGCCTGTTTGCTGCACACTGATACACACTAAACACGTTGGGGAGGCGGTAGCGGAGCGGTTAGTCTCCGACTGGCGTTCTCGGTGACCAGAGTTCGATCCCCGAAGAAAACCAAAACCTTTCTGCACCGTCGAGTGGCCTAAGAACACCCACATGCCCTGCCCATCAACTCAACCTTCGATTGCAAGTGCATCAGAGGACACAGGGGAGCAGCATGAGCCTCTAATCACAGGCGTCACTATAAGACTCCTGCCTGCGCCACCACGGGTGAGGACCAACCATCAGAGGCCCTCAAGTGAACCTCCAGAACCTACCATCTGAGCCCTGGGTCACCACAGCCTACAGGCGCTATAGGCACAAATGATGATGATGATGATGATGATGGGTGGGGGGGGTATAAATAAATAAATATATAAATAAATATATAAAAATAATATATAAAAAAAACATAAGAAATCAAAATCAAAATCGTGAGAAAATTGAATACTAAAAAGTTGGGGAAAAAAATAAATAAATAAATAAAATAAAAAAAATAAAAAATCATAAGAACATAAGAAATCAAAATCGAAATCATGAGAAAATTGAATACTAAAAAGTTTGAGAAAGTTATAAAGGTATAAGAAATTGAGTTTGATGAATTTTACCATATTGAAACTTTCTCTGAGACTTTTGGGCCACAACCGCCAGACTTTATGTACGAGATGAAATAAAGAGCTTGAGTAAGTGGTCAGGGGAATAAGAAAGAGGAGAGTAAGTATTTTTTCTGCATTATTTCTTGTTGTCTTTATTTACTTTTATTATTTTTCTATTTTAATATTCTATTTTATTTTGAGCTTGAGTAAGTGGTCGTTCTCTCTCATAAGAACTTTAAGAAAATAAGGAAGCTACAAGAGGCCGCGAAACCTACACGTGGTAGTTCCTGTTAACCCGTAAGTTCCTCATGCACCGAGGTGGGACTATGGGACTGACCTGACCAGCTGTTTGGCGTCCTGGGTCACCTGGAGGGCCGTGACTGCCGAGTGGTGCCCGCCAGGGTGGCACTCATGGTGGACGCGCCAGACCCCAACGTCCACACATGGATGGCGTTGGCCACAGCCCCGTACACTTGTGGCACCTTGGTCAGCTCAGGGTGGAATATGACGGCCCTGGAAAATTAAATATGTAATAATAAAATGATAAAATACAGCTGAAATTTAGAAACGTAGTATTCCCTTCTCCTGGCATTAAATATCAGTCAGTAAGCAGCAAGGGGTCAGGATTTTTCACCTCATTAAAAAAACACAGTATAGCAAGCATCAATCAATCATTGGGGGCATACGCCGGGGGGCGCGTCGCCTCGCCCACCCTACGACACCACTCTCGGGGGTCACCTCGCGCGAGTCCCCATGCAGGCTCCTTTCCCATACCAAGCAGCTCTCGACAAGAAGTATCAACTTGCCCCAGCCACGAGCCTTGTAGCCTCCTCCACACCAGATTGTCTCTTACAGATACAACCCGATGGGAAGGATCGGTTTCAGGGTAGCGTGGCACATGCCCATATAGCCGAAGTTGGCGCAGACGGACTATGCAGGTAATAGGCCTCGATTCAGTCTCACGGTGCAATCGCTGATTTGACACGTAATCATCCCAGCGATACCCCATGATTCTGCGAAGACACTTATTACCAAAGGCATCGATTCGCCTCTTCAAGTCGCTATTTAGTGTCCTTGTCTCACAACCATAGAGTAAGACAGATCACAAGCGACTTGAAGATCCGGATCGTTGTCCTCCTGCACAGCATAGTACAAAATGATGAAATTAAAGTTTGAATGTATGTATATGTAGATACATGAAGGAATTAACTGATAGATGCACAGACACCAGAAAAATTGGTGTTATTCCAGATGAACACCGAATTCACTTTGGTGGATGAAACTATTTTTTTCTGGTGTTTTGATGTGTTTTGAATTAATCTGCTAACCGTTTCATTCGCAAAAAAAAGTTTTAATTTTTTTTTCTAGTTAGGTAAAGGTTAGGTTAGGTATAGGTTAGGTTTAATTTGTTTTTTTGTCATTTTTGTTGCAAATCACACACACACACACAGAAAAAAAGTGATTTGCGACAGAAACGGTTAGCAGATTAATTCAAAACACATAAAAACTGACCAGAAAAAAATTGTTTCGTCCACCAAAGGAAGTTCGGCGTTCATCTGGAAATATCAAAAAACTTACCCGAACACCCCGGAGGCGCCCTTGAGGCTGTGTGTGCAGTACTTGTTGACGAGGTCCCACACCCGGGCGGAGGAGTCGGCGCCGCCCGTCACCATGAGGGTGGACGAGGTGTCCCACGCCATGGTCGTCACCGGGCCGCGGTGATACGACCTGAAGCTGCGCACCAACTCCAGACCTGCGGGATAAACAGACCTTCCTGATGGTGGGCGAACATTCTGGCTTTATCTTTCTCTAGACAAAATGCTGAACTGTAGTAAATATGCATGTAAAATAAGATACAAAGGTTGATAGTGGTGATGCTTGGGTTATCAGGTAGTTAAGTTTTAATTTTGGTACTTTCCTGATGGTGGGCGAGCATTCTGGCTTTATCTTTCTCTAAAGTCAATTTTTTTAACGAGGCAAAAATTCCATTCTATCTTAAGGTCTCATGCCTAAAATGATGCCTATATTTACCTGATAATATGGTTAACTATGATAAAATACAACTGAAATTAAGAAGAGGCATACTATTCCCTTCTCCTGGCATAAAATATCAGTCAGTAAGCAGCAAAGGGTCAGGATTTTTCACCTCGTTAAAAAATACAGAGTATAGTAAATATGTAGACAAGATGCTGAACTGTAGTTAATATGCTGTAAAATACCAAACTGATGCCCATATATGCTGTAAAATACCAAACTGATGCCCATATATGCTGTAAAATACCAAACTGATGCCCATATATGCTGTAAAATACCAAACTGATGCCCATATATGCTGTAAAATACCAAACTGATGCCCATATATGCTGTAAAATACCAAACTCATGCCCATATATGCTGTAAAATACCAAACTGATGCCCATATATGCTGTAAAATACTAAACTGATGCCCATTTATGCTGTAAAATACTAAACTGATGCCCATTTATGCTGTAAAATACTAAACTGATGCCCATTTATGCTGTAAAATACCAAACTGATGCCCATATATGCTGTAAATACCAAACTGATGCCCATTTATGCTGTAAAATACCAAACTGATGCCCATATATGCTGTAAAATACCAAACTGATGCCCATATATGCTGTAAATTCTATACTGATACTGGGCTCTTAAAGTAGTAGAGCAATTAGTAGTATAGTAAAGAAGTAGTAAAGTAAAGGTTAGTAAAGACTTTAGTGACTCTTTCCTTACTTGGCCATTGGTGCTGCTGGACAGAGGAGGACTTGAGAGCCACTACCAGGTAGGAGTCATCGGGGGCCAAGGCCAGGCACGTCACCTGGTCCTCCTCACACTGTATGCGTCCTGTGACCTTCCCCGAGGCCAGGCTCACCACCCCAACACTGTCCCCGCACTCACACACCACGGCAGACCCATCGCTGGTCACCTGAGTAATGAGGGTTTTATGCAATGACTTCCTTAACATAAGAACATATGAATGAAAATAAAAAAATAATAATATGCATAAAAATGAAAATAATTAGTCTAGTTCTATTTTTGTATCTGTTTCATTCCGTCACCTGATTTAACCCTTAACGCCTTCTTCGCCTAGATCTTTCCTTTGCTATATAAAATTGTCTGTTGTTAGCCGTAACATTACTCAAAGTTACTTAATATACCAAATTAGCTAGTGGAAAAGGATGCTAAACAGGTCATATCTATAAAATATTGCTTATACTATATGTTAAAATCGTCTTATGGCAGTCAAATTACAATGAAAATTACGTTCTGGACCTCAAGGGGTTAATATCCTTCTCTCTACTAATCTAAGCCTACCAGGTCTTACCATAAAGGCATTAGTATAACTTGAAGGTTTAAAGTGAGAAAGAAATACAGTAAAATAATGGAGGAAATGAGAATGATGGATGGAAAGGGAGGTAAGATAAAGGGAAGTTAAAATGGTTAGCAAAATGTAGCAAAAATTTAGAGAAAATGTAAATGTGAGTAAAGAGTGGAGGCATTGTATACGTATATGAGAGAGAGAGAGAGAGAGAGAGAGAGAATGAGAGAGAGAGAGAAGAGGAGAAGAGAGAAGAGAGAGAGAGAGAGGAGAGAGAGAGAGAGAGAGAAGAGAGAGAGGAGAGAGAAGTAGAGAGAAGAGGAGAGAGAGAAGAGAGGAGAGGAGAGAGAGAGAGATAGAGAGAGAGAGAGAGAGAGAGAGAGAGAGGAAGAGAGAGAGAGAAGAGAGAGAGAGAGGAGAGAGAGAGAGAGAGAGGAGAGAGAGAAGAGAGAGAGAGAGAGAGAGAGAGAGAGAGGAGAGAGAGAGAGAAGAGAGAGAGAGAGAGGAGAGAGAGGAGAGAGAGGACGAGAGAGAGAGAGAGAGAGAGAGAGCGAGATGAGAGAGAGAGTGCGAGCGAGAGAGAGAGCGAGAGACTGCGAGAGAGGAGAGCGAGCGGAGCGAGAGAGCGAGAGAGCGATGGCGGAGCGAGAGGAGCGAGCGATCGCGACGCGAGAGCGAGCGAGAGCAGAGAGGAGAGAGAGAGAGAGAGAGAGAGAGAGAGAGAGAATTAATAAATATCTATCTAAAGTATATGCCAATACATGTACTCTACTGGTTGCCCTTTATGCTAGATGACTTCTTGTAGGCATCTTAGTGAAACATTCTTCACCTAACCATTACATAACACTTGATATGAACACATTTTACTTCCTTCCAGACATGACACCACTGAGCTCTATGAGATGAGTGTGTATGTTATGTTATCAAGAACTGGAAAGACACACAAGAACATAAGAAAATAAGGAAGCTACAAGAGGCCGCGAGACCTACACGAGGTAGTTCCTGTTACTTAACACTACCTACATCCACCTTTCATCCCCATCCATGAATTTATCTAGCCTCCTTTTAAAACGCTCTAATGACTCTGCACTAACTACCTGTCTACTGAGTCCATTCCAATTATTTACCACCCTATTTGTGAACCAGTTTTTCCCTATTTCTTTTTTAAATCTACGCCTTTCTTTCTTGAAACACAGAGGCAACAGTCACTCTGCCTCGCCCAAACAGCTCACCTCAACGCGCTGGCCGGTGAAGTAAGCATCGTACTTCGCCTCAACGGTGAAACTGAAATAAGAAAACTTTATGAAGACATCAAAAGAAACTCCAAGTAGTAACCTTCCCAACTTAGGCTTAAACTGCAACATCAATTTTAAGATTAAGGGCTCCATAGAAAAATACAAACCAGTATATCGACCTGGGAGTAATAAAAGGACCAAGCAAGTGAAAGAATAGTGATAAGAAATAATTTATAAGGAAGCAATTACCATATTTACTTGTGGCATTACAATTACGTCATGTTCAGGTTTGCATTGACAGCGGAATATTAATTATGGTATATTCTGGTTCCAGCTCATTTTGTCCTTGAACCTTTGCAGATGTGAAGTACAATAAGCATACTATACAGTGCGGTAGTTTAGTTCAGTCAAAGCTGGAAGGACGTATTATTCAGAATTTCCAAAGCAATGGTAACGGTCGCCTGGTTCACCTGGTTAGCCACCCCTAGTATCCCTGTACGGCTACCCTAGGATTTGGTGATGAAAATTATATAAAAAAAACGTTTTCATGAGTTTCCGGAAAATAAAAATATATCCATCTAAAAAAGCACCAATTTCTGGCAAGGAAAAAGTAGTCAGTGTCTCAGAAAATGACCTCGCAGTCCTCGTCCATTTTTACCGCCGCCTCTCCTGGACATGACTTCCAAAATACTTATTAAGGGGGTAAATTTTTACGATGGCACCAAACTTCTGTACACAATTGGGCTGCATGGTTTTTGTTTACCTTATTGTATTCTAAGAGACATTTTCTCTGAGCTTTCCGTCGCAAATCAATAGTTTCGGAGATATAGAACATTTTAGGTGGGGGGAGGAATATGTCTCCTTGTTTACAAAATGCCTCCCTCTTCCTCTTCTTGTGACCTGCATCGCTTTTGTTTGGGATTTTATTAAACTTTTATTATTGGACCCAGTTAGGAGGTTAAAGGTTAGGTTAGGTTAGGTAAGGTAGCCACGGGTGCGCCTCCGAAACAAAAGCGATGCAGGTCACAAGAAGAGGAAGAGGGAGGCATTTTGTAAACAAGGAGACATATTCCTCCCCTCACCTAAAATGTTTTATATCTCCGAAACTATTGATTTGCGACGGAAAGCTCAAAGAGAAAATGTCTCTTAGAATACAATAAGGTAAACAAAAACCATGCTCCCAATTGTGTACGGAAGTTTGGTGCCATAGTAAAATAATACTGTAAGGGACTTAGCTATTTCCAGGCGAGGTGATAAGGAGTGTCCAAAGGCAAGAAAACTGGAACGAGGAGGAAAGAGGAGCACGTCTGCTCACTACCAGGGTCAAGGCTGACGCCGAAAATTTCCGCGTCGGCGAGTGTTGCACAATCGGCGACAGTTCTCCGTTGGTGTTTCGGCGAGAATTCCAATGTGTGACAGTTCCACAAACCGAGCAGGGTCGATGCTAATGTTCGCCTTAACACATGTACCCAAAACGCCCCTCATGTGTCCCGGGGCTCACAAGTTCATGCATAAGAAGGGGAAAAGTGAATACTGATGAATGCTTAGTGCTTACTTGGTTTTCAGAGTCGCCTTGGAGCTCATCCTAACATGCTGCGCCAACCCTCCACGCTGCCTTGTTGTTGAACATGTGTTGTGATTGTTGATATCGGCAACCTAGAATGATCAATTGTTGTTGTTGTTGTTGTTGTTGAAGGGCAGTGATGTCGAAGTCGACGATATTCGCCCTGGTGTACAGCCGTGAAGTAATCAGTCTCGAGAGTTGATTAGTCTTCCTCAGGAAGGCACAGGTGAGGCGGATGAGGGCGGGGCGTTGTGATGGGTGGACGGCAGCGGCGGCCAGCAGGGTGGGCAGGTCAAAGGTGGTGACGTTCAGGGCGATGAGTTGACCACGTAGAAGTTGTCGGTGGGAGTGGAAGCGAGGACACTGCAGCAGGAAGTGGTCAATGGACTCCGGGACGTTCCTGCACCAGGGGCAGTGCGGGTCGGGCGTGAGCTGCAGACGATGCAGGTGTGCTGTGAGTGTTGTGTGACCGATCCTCAGGCGGGTGAGGGCGACATCTAAGACGCGGGACGTTTGTCTTATCCATGGGTGCGGGGAGGAGTCTGTACGGTATTGACCCATGGAGGTGGCACGAAGGGCGTCGCCGAGCGACCTATCCCAGGCGGAGCGGCATTTTTTGGAGATTAGACGCTTGGCGGTGGAGAGCGGCAGCGGGAGGGGGGTGATGTTTACCTCCGAGAGTGCCATCTTGGCGGCTGCATCAGCAACCTCGTTGCCCCTGGATATTGCAGTGGGAAGGCACCCACTGCAGGGTGATCTTCCAGCCCACTGACGTGAGGGAGAGGAGTAGCCGTTGAAGGGTGTGTGCGAGGACAGTGGAGGATGCCGGGCGACGGGAGAGGAGGAGAGAGAGTCCGTGTAGATCACAGCCCTGATACAGGTGTAGGTGGTGTTGAGGTAAGCCAGGGCCTGGCGGATGGCGAAAAGCTCCGCCGTCAGGACGTCAGCCTCCATGTCTTACAGAGGTTAGAGCGGGGATCGTAGATGGCAGCGCCAGTAGAAGGAAGGGTGGGGGAGTGGGAGCCGTCAGTGTAGACCTTGAGGTGATGGTGGTAGAGGGACAGGTCCAGTTCTCTGAAGAGTGTTGCTGCCACGATGCCAGCTGAGTGTTTGGGAGGAAGGTCAGGGATATGCAGGGCAACCATATGAGAAATGTCGTGCCAGGGTGGGACTGGGGAGTGTGGGCTGGTGGGTTGTAGAGGGGGTGGAGGCAGGTGCAGCACTGAGTCAATTGTACGTGACAGGGTATATGAATTGAATTACTGAAAAATCTTTATACATGCATTTCTCTCATTTAACTACGCGAATACGGATCTTGATATTACATGTAACCCTAATTAGAGCCGAAAGCACGTGTTCCGAACTGTTTGTTTACATTTTGCTGCGCCAGGTGACAGGGAGGAGGGGCGTCGAACACATTGAAAACTGATCAAAATTGTCTTTCCCAGGTGAAATAAACAGGGGAAGAGTTAACAAATTTTTTTGTTAACGAAGCAGACGAAGGGGAAGAGGACCTATGAAGCGATACTAAGCGACAAAGGTCACAAGAAGAAGAAGAAGTCACGTGATAGCACAGGATTTTCAGGAGACACAAGAAGATTTGGGTAACTATGCATTGATATCCTTCTGTACAAAGCTAGATTGTGTAAATAGATAATGGAGTAAACATTGCTGTCTGCTGTTATAGACTAAGGAAGATATACCAGCCGAGAAGCTAAGACGTGTGGTATTTTGGAAATATTTCAGGAAAGCACAGGCTGAAACACCAATACAGTATTCTAATATCTCCCATTTTTTTTTCATTTGTCATAACTCACAGATTCTTATCAGGCAACATGATTTTAAAAAGTGCGGTAAATATCCAGATGAACACCGAACTCACTTTGGTGGACGAAACTATTTTTGTCTGGTGTGTTTTTGTTTTGAATTAATCTAAATCTGTTAACCGTTTCTGTCGCAATTTTATTTTATTTTTTTTATTTAGGTCTAGATAAAGGTTAGTTGTTGTTGTTGTTTTTTGTTAGGTATAGGTTAGGTTTAGGTTCATTTATTTTTATTTTATTTTTTTGTCATTTTTGCAAAAAAAAATAATAATAATTGGCGACAGAAACGGTTAGCAGATTCATTATAAACACATAAAAACACACCACAAAAAAATTGTTTCGTCCACCAAAGTGAGTTCGGTGTTCATCTAGATATTTACCAAAAGTGCCAAATGCAAACACTAGGAAGAACGCACAAAATTCCTGCACAAAATGGCCTTAGCCTTGCAATATGAGCCATTTGCAACTTGTACCTGATAAAGGGGTCTCCGCTAACATTAATGAGCTTTCATAATGAGTAAGAACAATAGATTTTCTTACTCTTTCCCCACCATTGGGCATGATGCCATACAGCCTTCCAAAGCTCAAAATGTTCAGCAGAGAACAGACACTTAAGTATAGTTGAGTGGCTATAATGTTATGTGTCATTAATGATACTGCTCCAATCTCTTTATTGGTAGCGAGATTACATAATACAGTCAAGATGTGATGTTCAGAGGAATCAACATTCACACAGCAGCTACACAGGTGAATGAGTCTAGGGTGAATTTAGGGTGGTAAAGGATTGGAATGGACTCAGTAGACAGGTAGTTAGTGCGGAGTCATTAGAGAGCTTTAAAGGGAGGCTGGATAAATTCATGGATGGGGATGAAAGGTGGGTGTAGGTAATGTTCAGTAACAGGAACTACCTCGTGTAGGTCTCGCGGCCTCTTGTAGCTTCCTTATTTTCTTATGTTCTTATGAGTCTTTCTTTTCCTTTGTTGCAGTATTACCATGCATGGCATCGGCAGAACTCCAGATGAAGTGGGTCACCTCATCCTGAGTGAAGAGGGAGCTGTGATTGCTGTGAGTTGCAGTATCTTTCAGTATTTATCAAATCTTACTAGTCACAAGATCAATACGTATTGCAGTTTACCATCTGAACAGAAACTACTTGAATGAGGGAAAGTAGGAAGCAGACATCCTTCTATCTATTATAAAACTACAAGTATAACATATCATATTAATGAACATAGGCTCCCCATAAATGAGAAATACATCTGAGGAAAAACTTTCATTACAGTCTGGTGGTGAGCTGGAGAATGCCGAGCAGATGGCCAACACTGTGCTGTCCACCGTGACCTGCATCACCAAGGCGCAGCTGTGGCCGGGGGACTCGGGCGACGCTTTCAAGAAAATTTCAAGTGAGTTCTTTACCATGTTGTTATAATGCACCACACTGCCATTACTGGCTCCTCAAAACCCGGCGTCATCTCATCAGGATTGGATCATCATAATTTCTGTGAATATCAATTTTAATTTGTTCTTAAAAATGCCCTTCAGGAACATGTCTCCGCCTACTTAAGTTTATGCATCCTGTTCTGTTACTTTCCTGCTTGTATATTTTAGCATTGTTCTTACTTCACCGGAAGCATCACTGTTCACCTGTAACATGTAGATCCTATATTAAT
Source organism: Chionoecetes opilio (assembly GCA_016584305.1). Classification (NCBI taxonomy): domain Eukaryota; kingdom Metazoa; phylum Arthropoda; class Malacostraca; order Decapoda; family Majidae; genus Chionoecetes; species Chionoecetes opilio. The sequence goes on from JACEEZ010003235.1 coordinate 79,441, forward strand.
CTTCCTTGCCAAGCATTTTCATGTTGCTTTTCTTCACTTCACTTCGATCACTAGACTACGAGTAGCTGTACTGCAATACTTTTGTAATCTCTTCTAATCATATGTAAGAACATAAGAGAATAAGGAAGCTACAAGAGGCTGTGAGACCGACACATGGTAGTTCCTTTAATCCACATCCACCTTTCAAGTAACCTATTTTCCAGTACTTGTTCCATGTCCACATCTTGCTACCACATGTCAGCAGGGGCGTGCCGTATTTTACGGCTCATAAGACGCACTTTTTCCCCAAGAAATACTCTGAAAAATACTTTTGCGTCTTCCAAGACGAATGTTGTAGGTTAGCTTAAGTAGCTATTCAATGCAGCCTCTTGTATGATGTAACCTCAGTACTTACTTGTTACAAGTATTTCAAACAGCGCCAACTATTGTCTGCTAGTGTTGTTGTTACCATTTACCACCAGGCTGTCAGATGTATCACAAGCTCTTTTCAGTCCTGGAAATTATCACACAAGCTAGAAGTTGTACGATACAACAAAGAACATAGGAACAGAAGCAGCAGAAAGACACCAGACCACCGCCTACCCAGAAAATCAGTAGATTTTACTACTTCCTATTGGTAGAAAATTGGGGGGGTTTTCTTAGAAATTTCCTTCTAAAATAAGGGTGCGTCTTTTAAGATGCAGCGTCTTATAAGCCGTAAAATACGGTATTTAGTATCTTGAAACATTGGGGGCTTAGCCCAGCCAAGAGATCTTTAAATTTGTACAGGATAATTTTCAATTTATTTTATAAGTATAATTAATATAAGAATACAAAGAAAATGCACTTGGAAAAAATGCACTTCACAGAAAAGATATGCATCCCTGAGCCTGGGAGAATGCCTCCCACACTGCCAGAAAGAGCCAGTGATAAACTAGTGAGTGGTGACAAGTGAGGCGGAACTCAGCCTGTCAGCAATAGTGGTACTCTATATACCCTTGTATTGTATTGAACAGAATCCTCACCATTATGTTTATCATCTTTTATATATAGCTTTACCTTGAATCATTCATCCATTAATTATCAAATCTTCCTTGAAATGTGCTAATAAAATATCTTTTTCCCTACAGTAACCTACACAGACCACAGTTATGTCATCTGCTTGTCCAACAAGAACATCCACATTGTGAAGAGGAAGTTCGTCCCCCATGAGCCCATCAAGGTGTGACCAGCGGGCATAGAGGGGCACGATTCCTGTGTAGCTAAAGGTCCTTCAAAACTAATTGTGGGACCCAAAGCTATGTAAATTGTATTATATTCATAGGTTATTCCATGTCCTGAACAATGAACCTTTACCATGATTGCTTAATTTGGAGAAAAGCCACCAACAATTATTCATACCCATGAAATAATTTCAATAAGACTTCAGTTTATGAATTAATCTGCAATACTTGTTTCAGATGGGTTTTTAGTATAGTACGTGGTGGGCAAAGATCAAAGTGTATCCTTAATATGAATCATCTTTCAAGTACACAATTTTGCCTTCCTAACCCTAGTGGTTCATTTTTAGAGATAGGAGGAAATATTTACATATTGATTGATTTACACGGTATTTACCCAGCATTCATGTAAAATAAAGATATTTCACAAAAATTATTAAACTTTCAATATCCAAGCCAAGGTTGAAAGACAGGTAACAGGAGGCAGAGGGCCTCTATCAAAACCTTGGATAGATAACTTACATAAAGACATTAACTGAGAAATTTCTAAAAAATATATATATAAATTTCATGGAATATCATCTATCTTAACTACTAATTTAATAAGTTACTTATAACCTCCAGAAAACCAAAAAGGCGGCTACTCGCGAGGCAAAATCTTGGAAAATTTTGGTCCATTTTTATTGTGATCTGTCCTCGCATGCTCTTTGGAGCATGCTTTGTGTTGCTCTGGTCCAGGTCTCTTAGATAATCTTGCTTGGTACTTTAATAAAACATGGCTTCCTCCTCATCTTACAACTCTTACAAAAAAAAATTTAATCATACCATCATCACTTTGGTATGAAAAACCTTGCGAGTAGCCGCCTCATGTATATTACGTCAAAACTCTCATCGTTGTGGAATCATTGAAAATAAAGGGGCATAAGATTGCAGCAGTGTATGGACAGAACTGTCTTCTGGGTGGTGTGCACACACTCTGCCCTCTCCTACCAGTGTGGGGAAGCTGCCACTCATGAATACCATCCAAGACAAAAGAAAAGCAGACTGTGCCCATGTGGAGCTCACTGAAGGAGAACGACGAGCTTATTATGCACAAACTTTCCCCCGAGGCATGGAGGAAGCATGATGAGCAATGCCAGACAGTGACTGGTGGCTCCTTCTCTTCATCTGATGCAGTGGTCATTTACATAATTTATTGCTACGATAGAATCCTCACTTAATCTGCAGCAGGTCAGTGTCTCAAGAAACCTTCATTGGTGTTTTTCTTGCCTTCCAACTCATTTGTATAAACACAAACTAGACAAGAGACCAGAAATCGTCTACAGCACACCACTAAAGTAGTAAAGTCCTAAGGTATAAAAATAATAAAATTGGTAAAAATTCATATATATATTTACCTTTTTGTAGAACTAAAATGTCCTGGACATTACATTATAAATATTTTTCTTTCTTATCCCAAAAATGTCTAACAATTCAAGTTGTTCTGGGAGTAGCTTCGAGGGGTCTAGGCTTGTCTCTTTCGGAGGAATTTATGAGTCCGTGAAGGTCTTCCTTATTTTCTTTGTTGGGGCTGTATACCTTTCAAGGGGATACTGGACTGGACCATCTTCACCGCTGCTTTCCAATGTCATGGGGGGGGGGGGGAATCTGTCTTCTTGTTTCATTTTTTTTCTTCACTCTCCTCTTACTCTTTCTTGTTGTTGTGGGATTCCTGAAGGGGCAGTCTTAGTCAAGGGGGAGATCTATTAGTACCCTGTTGGTAGAGACTTGCATGAGGCCGTATGATGGAGCCATGAATGCATCCATGGGGGTAACGGCTGGGCCCGACAGAGGCTTTACATTGCCCTGGCCACAGTTACCTTTTGAAATCCCGTCAGTATGTCCTTCCAACAGACACATGACTCAGGCTGGTAATCATAATTAGAAAATAAATAATTTCCTTATCCTTGCCCGGCGAGGATTTGAACCTACGCTCTCACCCGATTTTCCACGTCAACCACTCGCGCGTTAACCGACTACGTCAAAGGGTACGTACCGCTTGCATTGGCGGTTCCGGTGATATTTATGTATTACAAGAAAGATCTGGGAGTGCGGGTAAGCTCAGAGCTCCGTCGTAGGAATCAATGTATTGAGGCTAGAAATCGAGCTAATAGGGTGCTAGGATTCATTACCAGGAGTGTCAAAAATAAATGTACTGATGTACTGAGTACTGATGTACTCTGCAGCTTTATTTGGCTCTAGTCAGACCTCACCTAGACTATGCGGTACAGTTCTGGTTTCGGTATTACAGGATGGATATAGCCTTGTTAGAATAAGTGCATAGGAGGATGACCAAAAGGATACAGGGGATGCGTAATTTTAGTTATGAGAAGAGAATGAAACTTTTAAATTTACACTCACTCGAGAGGCGTAAAGTAAGGGGCGATCTGATAGAAGTTTTTAAGTGGTTAAAGGGATACAATAACGGAGATGTAGGAAAAGTTGTTACGGCTAATAATCAGGGTAGAATAAGAAATAACGGACTCAAGCTGGAAAAGAGTAGATTTAAAATAGAAATAGAGAAAAAACTGGTTCACAAAAGGGTGGTAAATGATTGGAATGGACTCAGTTGTCAGGTGGTCAGTGCGTAGTCATTAGGGAGATTTAAAAGGAGGCTGGATGAATTCATGGATGGGGATGAAAGGTGGATGTAGGTAGTGTTAAGTAACAGGAACTACCACGTGTAGGTCTCGCGGCCTCTTGCAGCTTCCTTATTGTCTAATGTTCTTATGTTCATATAGTGACGCCTGCAATTATTATAATGTAAATGTCGCTTCAAATCATCACATAACTCGAAGATGGGATTAATGGGCAGCATGTGGGGTAATCTTCGGCCGATTGTAGAAAGAGTTGTTCCCGGTGGACCATTCACTCGTGACTTCGAGCTCACCACCTCCAGATGGTCATTGGAGTCTGGTCGATTGATTGAGGATTGGGCCTGGTCAGGGTTGTCCCCTGCTACTGGTAACATGTAACCCAGTACAACCAGCCGCATGGTCGGATCGTCGGCGACTAAACCGGCTACCCCACTGGTTCTACCAGTGAGGAGGGTGTTCTGGACACCCAGATGGAGTAATAATAAGACCATCTTTAAGGGCAGATGAACTCACTATTGAGTCAATGGCCATCCAGCCCCAGCTATGGGTGAAATAGTGGGCAGCCTGGGATTAATCCCTACAGGGAGTTCTGCGTCCCTGACCACGGTGAGCAGTAAGGCCAATCCCTGACATAGTTTCGTTGGGGAGGGACTTGCGACCCCTCCCTGTAAAAACCTAACCTAGCCACTAACATTTTAAGAGGTAGAGGCCGGGGTCGTGGTAGCCGCGACCCCGACCCGGTTTTGCCGGGGAGCCCGACCATGCAGACCCCTCCAATGCCGACGCAGGGGAGGGGCTTGCCTATGACGAGTGCGGGGCAAAGCCCTCGGGAATCCCGCACTCCAAATCGAGTGGTAGGGCCCCCTATCCCAACTTTTTCTTATGGGGGTGGCCGGGGCGGTGCAAAAGCGGCGCCTGCCCGTCGAATCACTCCTGGGATAAACCTCCGGAGGGTTCTTCGTGTGGGCTCGTGGAACGTTCTGAGCCTCTCAAACGATCGTCGACTACCTCTCCTATCCGGCGAGCTCAGTAGGCTGAGGGTGGATATAGTGGGACTCTCTGAGACGAGGAGGCCTGGCAGTGGCGAGACTAGCAGTGGGGGTTACACCTACTACTGGTCCGGCATGAGCAATGGTCACCGTGACCTGGAAGTATCTATAGGCATCTCCAGCAAACTGCAGCCGTCAGTTGTTGAGGTTACTCCGGTTGATGAGCGTAAAATTCGGGTGCGGATGAAACACACTCTGGGTTTCATGTCTCTTCTTGCAGTGTACGCTCCTACCGAGGTGCGTAAAACTGAAGAGAAGGAGATGTTCTACGCCAAACTCGACTCTGTATTAGACCAGTGTCCTCCTCGGGACACACTCATTGTCTTGGGCGACTTCAATGCTACTACTGGCACTGTGAGAGATGGCTACGAGTTATGTGTTGGTCCCCATGGCTCCGATACCAGAAACACCAAGAGTTCTCTGCTTCTGAATTTTCCAAGGTCCAGAAGGTTGAGAATCGCAGGTTCTTGGTATCAGAGACCAGAGCTGCACCGCTGGACATGGTATAGTAATGCCGGAGGGGTAGCTAAGGAGATTGACCACGTCCTCGTTAGTACTCGTTGGAGGATCCTCCAGAACTGCAGGGTTTACCGGAGTGCTGCGTTCTTTGGAACAGATCACATTCTTGCTGTTGCTACACTTAAGCTTCATGTCAAGTCCAGGAGAATCTCAAGAGGTAACCATACTGTGTTTCAACTTGAGAAATTGAAGGACTTGACATGTGCTCATGAGTATGCGGTAGCAGTCTCAAATCGGTTTGATGTGCTCGGGGCCCTCGTGGACCCTGTAGAACTGTGGTCTGTAGAACAGGTTTGTAACCTGCAAACGTGAAACTCTACAGGCTGCCAAGGAGTGTATTGGGGAGCACCCGAGGTCAAGGCGTAGTTTTGTCTCGACGGAGACGCTGGAGAAAATCGAGGAGAGTCGCGCTGCCAGGCTGGCTGGGAACCAGGACCAGCACAGGGTTCTGTCACGCCGGACTAGAACCCTCCTGAGGAGAGACAAGAAGAGGTATGTCAGGAGTCTCGCTGAGGATGTCGAGGGTCATTTGAACACTAATGACCTCCGACTAGCCTACCGAGCCCTGAAGAAGCTCCGTTCCAAGTCTCCATATCGGGCGAGTGCTATTCGAACAGCAGATGGGCGCCTCGTGTCGGACATGGAAGGGCAGATGGCTCGTGGGGCTGAGTACTATAGGGCAGTTGTTCACGGTGGACCCTCCAACTGAGCAGCTTCACACCACTGGGTTACAGGCAGTGGATGCTGATCCTTGGCATTGACGAAACCGCACCCTCTCTTGACAAAGTCAGAGAGGCTGTAGCAAAGTTGAGGGTTGGAAAGGCAGCTGGTGTTTGTAATATCAGTGCGGAGCTCCTCAAAGCTGAGGGTGAGGCCATGATCCGCGGGTTGCATGGTGTCCTGACTGCCGTGTGGCAATCAGGTACCATTCCTCCTGACTGGAAAAGGGGGCTGGTCGTCCCTATCTGGAAAGGGAAAGGGGACCGTCAGGACTGCAACAATTACCTTGGTATTACACTGCTCAGCGTGCCAGGCAAGGTGCTTGCCCATCTATTGCTGACACGGATCCGCAGTCAACTGCTGAAGCATCAGAGACCTCAGCACTCTGGGTTCACGCCTGTTAAGTCAACAACGGACCGTATCCTAGCGCTTCGTGTCCTGGTGGAACGCCGGCGTGAGTTTCGACAGGGGATGCTTGCAGCCAATGTTGATCTCAAGAAGGCGTTTGACTCAGTGCATCGTGAGTCACTCTGGGATCTTCTGCGATTTCGCGGGATTCCTGCAAGGACTATTGGTATAATAATTGGTCTGTATTCTGGGACTGAGAGTGCTGTGAAGTGTGGGGCAGGTGTATCTTCTTTCCTGTTAATACAGGAGTGAGGCAAGGGTGCGTCCTTCACCATCACTTTTCAACACTTGTATGGATTGGGTATTGGACAAGGTTGTAGACCAAAGTGATTGTGGAGCATCCGTCGGCAACACCAGGATCAGTGATCTTGTTTTTGCCGATGATGCAGTAATCTTTGCTGAGTCGCTGGCGGTGATGGCTTTCGAGGCGCTGCACGAGGAGGCAAAGCCTTTGGGACTTAAGGTCTCCTGGCTTAAGACCAAGGTCCAGGTGTTTGGAGACTTACAAGATGAAGCAGTACAGTCTGTTCATGCGTGCGGCGAGGACATTGAGATCTTGGAAAGTGTTACATACCTTGGTAGCGCAGTCCATAAGGACGGCGGGTCACGTCAAGAGGTCTTACTGCGGATTGGCATAGCCCTCAGTGTTATGAACTCGCTCAGCGGGAGTATTTGGGGTTGTTGGTACCTGTGCAGGAGGACAAAGATCCGGATCCTTAAGTCGCTTATGATCCCTGTCTTAATCTATGGTTGTGAGACATGGACAGTAAATAGTGACTAGAAGAGACGAATCAATGCCTTTGGTAATAAGTGTCTTCGCAGAATCATGGGGTATCGCTGGGATGATTACGTGTCAAATCAGCGATTGCACTGTGAGACTGAATCGAGGCCTATTACTTGCATAGTCCGTCAGCGCCAACTTCGGTTATATGGGCATGTGGCACGCTAACCTGAAACCGATCCTTCCCATCGGGTTGTATCAGTAAGAGACAATCCGGCGTGGAGGAGGCCAAGGGGGCGCCCACAAGGCTCGTGGCTGGGGCAAGTTGATGTTTCTTGTCGAGTTGCTTGGTATGGGAAAGGAGCCTGCATGGGGACTCGCACGTGGTGACCCCCGGGAGTGGCGTCGTAGGGTGGGCGAGGCGACGCGGCCCCCTGCGTATGCCCCAAATGATTGATTGACCCCCAGATGCTAACCACCTCGACCACCGTCTATTCGTTCAGTTTTGTTAATAAAGTTATATTTCGCTACAGATGCCAGCTGCACGCCCACCTGCCCTACACTCCCACCGGAGCCCAGGTGGTGCGGGTGGCAAGCTGGAGTACACATCACGGCTTGCTACAAGTGAATAGCCACACCTTGTTTCCAGAGAAATACAAAAAGTGAGGATAAAGATCTATGTAATCTATAGTTCATGTTATTTTACAGTTCAATGAATTTTGAATTTAGCATTTGAATAATAAGGTCAATGGTAACAAGCTTCCCCATGTTCAGTTTCTACGGAATGACTGTGAAGGTGGCAATGGGAACGCTGTTCCCACTGCCACCCTACATCATTGAAGTGACGCACTATGACGCTAAGACCAACCAAACGCCTGTCTACACTGGAAGGGACTACACTATTTTGATGGCCATTGCGGAGTCCCTCAACTTCTCCGTCAGTTTCCTTCATTTCAAAGGAATGACTGAAGTAAGATCACATTTACATGTTATTCATTATATCTAAAATATAACATTTTGTACATACATTGATATTATTTACCACGTGTATGTGTATATATATATATACCTATAGTTATGTTTACCTGCTTATATCATACACAGCCTAAGCCACGGGTTCTTAACCGGGGATGCTCGCACCCCCTGGTGGTGCGTGACAAACCTCTTAGGGGTGGGAGATGCTATGATAGACCACAACATTATATCTACTTAGGAATACTCAATTCAACATGGTTTCGGGCAAACTGAAACTCATCCATCTTAGACGAACCTTGGCTGCTAATTTGTAGTTTGTAGGCAAGTGGTTGTGAAAACTATATATATATATATATATATATATATATATATATATATATATATATATATATATATAATATATATATATATATATATATTAATATATATATATATATATATATATATATATATATATTATATATATATATATATATATATATATATATATATATATATATATATATGGTTACAATGGACGAGAACTTGGCGGTCGTTTTCAGAGACACCGACTATTTTCCTGGCCATTTTTCCTGACCTACAATAGGTGCTTGTTTTAATGGAGATAGTTTTATTTTCCGGAAACCCATTAAAAAAATTAAGAAATCATCACCGAATTGTATGCATGGTTAAGGTTAAGGTTAGGTTAGGTTTACTTAGTGGTTGAGGTTAGGTTAGGTTTCATTTTAACCTATAAGGTTAGGTACACTTTGTGGCTAAGGTTAGGTTAGTTTGTTTTCATTAAAACCTATAAGGTTAGATTAGTTAAACTTTGTGGTTAAGGTTAGGGTAGTTTGTTTTCATTAAAACCTATAAGGCTAGATTATGAATACTTTGTGGTTAAGGTCAGGTTAGTTTGTTTTCATTAAGGCCTATAAGGTTAGATTAGGTATACATTGTGATTAAGTTTAGGTTAGTTTGTTTTCATTAAAACCTATAAGGTTAGGTTAGATATACTTTGTGGTTAAGGTTAGTTTGTTTTCATTAAAGCCTATAAGGTTAGGTTTGGTATGTTCTATTCAATTATTTCCTTGTTATCTGAGACCCTGACAAATTTTTCCCGGCAAGGTTGAAGTGCTTTTTCTGATGGAGATAGTGTTTTTAATGGAAACGGCTACCATAAAATTCGTTGAAGAATTATTTGTTTTTTACTTTCTTTTAAATATGGGTTTCCGGAAAATATCTCCATTAGAAGAAACACCTATTGTAGGCCAGGAAAAATTTGTCGGTGTCTCTGAAAACGACCGCGAAGTCCTCGTCCATTATTACCATATATATATATATATATATATATATATTATATATATATTATATATATATATATATATATATATATATATATATATATATATATATATATATATATATATATATATATATATATATATAGATATAGATATATATATATATATATATAGAGAGAGAGAGAGAGAGAGAGAGAGAGAGAGAGAGAGAGAGAGTATATACGAACAGGAGATTTTCTCTGAGACAGATCTCGTTAAAAGTGATAACTAGTTCAGCGTTTATTATCTTCTTAAAGATATTTTCTCTTTGTCTTAAGAGTGTCTTAAGAAAACATTGTCGCGTGAACAGTCCAGGTATACAGTGGTCTATGGTATATAGAATGAAAAATACATATTCTTAGCTACACATTTTTGCAAAATGTAGATGTAGCAATTACCAAATATGTAGTTATGTAGAGCTATTTATAGGTGCGAATGAAACTGTTTAAAATATTAAATAACACTAATGATAACAATAAACAATGAAAACCCCTTTTCATATACAATTATATCAGCATAAATAACCTCAAACTCTGTTTATTAGCCTATATAAATGCACAATTGCATTTTTTACGAAAACTACTATAATTTACATTTTGAACTTTTATCAAAAAATGGCTGACAACTGTCAATTTTCTACATTTTACAGCCCTTAAAAAATGCATTAAAACACTTGAAAAACAATATTTCTAAGATTAATATTGAAAAGTAAATGGCGTGAAAAATCCATATTTTAGCTACAAATTCTGCAAAATGTAGATGTAGCAAATATCAGATATGTAGTTATTTAAACCTAATTATATATGCTAATTAAACTGTAAATTAAATTAAACTGTATGTACTTCAATTTGCAGAAAATAAACTATTTCATCGATATCTAGCAAAAATCATTGAAAAAACTTCATTTTGGGGATATATAACATTAATATATGTAACTTTCCAAAATATATATAAACTAATACTACAGGTAACAAGAAATAATGAAAAACGCTTTTCACATACCATTATATCACAATAAATAACCTCAAACTAAAAAAATACTGGCTGAAAACTCATTTTTTAGCATTTTGCAGCCCTTGAAAAATATATTAAAACACATGAAAAGACATTATTTTTATGATTAAAATAGATAAGTAAAGGCATGAAAAACACATATTTCTAGCTAATAATTATGCTAAGATGTTGATGCAGCAAATATCAGATATGTAGTTATATAAAGCTATTTATAGGTGCGAATTAAACCGTAAAAAGGATTATATACTTTAATTGCGGGGGAAAAACTACATTTCATCGATATCTAGCTATAACCATTGAAAAAACTAAGTTTTTGGGATATATAGCATTAAATAAGTAACTCCTTGTATATTTCAAATAACCCTACAGGTAACAAGAATTTTGAAAAACATTTTTCATAAACCATTATATCACACTAAATAACCTCAAACTCTCTTAACTAGCTTATATAAATGCAAAATTGCATTTTATATCGCAAACAACTTATTTTAATTCAGAATTTCTCTATCAAAAGAAGGGCTGCAAACTGTCAATTATCAACATTTTTCAACCTCTCAAAAATACATTAAAACACTTTAAAAAACGTTATTTTTATGATGAAAATTGATAAATAAATACAATGAAAAATACATTCAGCTACTAATTTGGCAAAATGTAGATGTAGCAAGTATTAGGTATGTTTATGTAGAGCTATTTATAGGTGCGAATTAAACTGTAAATAGGCGTGTATACTTCAATTTGCAGAATAAAACTACATTTCATCGACATCTAGCTTAAATCATTGAAAAAACTACATTGTGTGGGTATGTTGCAGTAAAATAAGTAGGTCATCTTTTATATAAAATAACAATACAGGTAACAAGAAACTAAGAAAAACGCCTTTCATGTACCAATATATCACAATAAATAACCTCAAACTCTCTTGATTTACTTATATAGACACATAATTGCATATTTTTACGAAAACAACTATAATTTCAATTCAAATTTTTTCATCAAAAAAACGGTTGAAAACTGTCAACTTTCAACATTTTGCAACCCTTGAAAAATACATTAAAAGACTTGAAAAAAACGTTATTTATATGATTAAAATTTATCAGTAAATGGCATGATAACACATTTTTAGCTACTAATTTTGCTAAATGTGTATACTTCAATTTTTAGAAATAAACGACTTTTCATCGATAATTAGCTAAAATCATTGAAAAAAAACTACATTTTAGGGGTATATAACATTAAAATAAGTATCTCTCCTATTATATATAATATAACTACAATAAAACTACAATTAACGAGAAACTATAAAAAACGCCTTTCATATAATATTATATCACAATAATATAAATAACCTCAAACTCTCTTGATTTACTTATATAGATACAAAATTGCATTTTTTTACGCAAGCAACTATAATTTCAATTCAAAATTTCTTCATAAAAAAAATGCTGTAAACTGTCAATTTTCAACATTACGCAGCCCTTCAAAAATACATTAAAACACTTGAAAAAACGTTTTTTTTATGATTATAATTGATAAGTAAATCGCATGAAAAACACGTATTTAGCTAATAATTTTACTAAATGTGCAAATGCATATATCAGATATGTAGTCATGTATAGCTATTTATAAATGCGAATTAAACTGTAATAAGGTGTAGGTATATACTTCAATTTACAGAAAAATACAACATTTCATCAATAACTAGTTAAAATAATTGAAAAAACTACATTTTGGGGGTGTATAGCATTACAATATGTAACTCTCCTTGTATAATATAGCACTACAGGTAACATGAAACTCTTTGCATATACCATTATATCACAATAAATAACCAAAAACTAAAAAAAAAAAAAGACTTTAAACTGTCAATCTTTTTTGCTAAATGTATCAATCAATCAATCATTGGGGGCATACGCCGGGGGGGCGCGTCGCCTCGCCCACCCTACGACGCCACTCTCGGGGGTCACCACGTGCGAGTCCCTATGCAGGCTCCTTTCCCATACCAAGCAACTCTCGACAAGAAACATCAATTTGCCCCAGCCACGAGCCTTGGTGTCGCCCCCATGGCCTCCTCCACGCCGGATTGTCTCTTATAGACACAACCCGATGGGAAGGATCAGTTTCAGGGTAGCGTGCCACATGCCCATATAGCCGAAGTTGGCGCTGACGGACTATGCAAGTAATAGGGCTTCGGTTCAGTCTCACGGTGCAATCGCTGATTTGACACGTAATCATCCCAGCGATACCCCATGATTCTGTTAAGACACTTATCACCAAAAACATCGATTCGCCTTTTCAAGTCGCTATTTAGTGTCCATGTCTCACAACCATAGAGTAAGACAAGGATTCCCTCACAAGCGACTTGAAGATCCAGATCTTTGTCCTCCTGCACAGGTACCGACAACGCCAAATACTCGTGCTGTGCGAGTCCATATCGCCGTGGGCTATGCCAATCAGCCGTAAGACTTCTTGACGCGAACCGCCATCTTTATGGACTGCGCTACCAAGGCATGTAAAGCTTTCCAAGATCTCAATGTCCTCGCCGCACGCATGAACAGATTGTAATGTTTCATCTAGTAAGCCTCCAAACAGCTGGACCATATATAGATATAGTAGCTATATATAAGATTTATTTTTTATTTATTTTTTTACGTTTGTGCCTTTGGCGCCTGTAGGCATTGACTTCTAAGGCTGGGATGGAGGGCCCTGGAGGTTCACTTGAGGGCTATGATGGTTGGTCCTTGCCCGTGGTGGCGCAGGTGGTGTCTAATTGGAAGATGAGACATCAAATGGTACACAGATGTGGCATACTAGTGTGAAGTATGGCTAAGTTTTGAGTGTTACAAGTGTTTACTTACTGGACGGTGGAGGAAAAACTCCCCGTGTCGGAGCTCTGACGTGACTGCAATGAGGCAAATTTACACAGACACATCTACCTGGGGGAGGGGGTGGCCGAGTGGTTAGCGTCTTGGAGTGGTGAGCTCAATGTCTCGAGTTCGAATCCTGCCGGAAGCAACTCTTCCGGCTATCTTCAACGTGGTCGACAAGAGCCTGGGAGGTGAGCACAAGGTCCCAAGTTCAAGTCTAACCAAGGAGCAACTGTAAATCCATCGTCGAGTGGCCGCAGAAACCCGCATGCTACATTCTTGTTTTTTCGACTGCGACTTCAAGTGGGGCGGAGGAAACACCAGGTGGCAGCATGAGCCTGACTGAGGGTAGATCACCATCACAGAAAACGGACCTTCACCTATAACATCACAGGTGTCAATATAAAAATCCAGTCTGCGCCACAAATGGTCGAGGGCCAATCATCACGACCCTCAAAAATGTGCAGGGCCAACTACCTGAGCCATCATGGAAAAACATAATAGCCTACAGGCACTATAGACTTCAACGTAAAAAAGAAAAAAACTACTTCAACTTGGTAGTGTCTAACTCGAAGATGAAACATCGAACTATTTCCGTGATGCACATATGTGGTATATGTATGAGATATATGACTTCATTTTAAGAGTTACAAGTGTTTACTTACTGCATAAACACTCCATGCGAGAGCTACGATGCATGCGCATATGTGTACTTTCTGCACAGGTCACTTTGTGCACACGACACCGGCAATTTGCCAGCGCAACTATACATAGGTAGAACCTGGTAGCAAGGCCGATGTAACTGAACAAAAATGTTTTATTCTCATTTTTTTTAACCTCTATCTCTCTATCTATCTATCTCTCTATCTCTCTATCTCTCTATCTATCTATCTATCTATCTATCTATCTCTATATATATATATATATATATATATATATATATATATATATATATATATATATATATATATATATATATATATATATATATATATATATATATCTAGCTCGCACACAATTTTTGTTTTCATTATATCCTTCTTCCCTCCCTTCCTAATTTTTTTTAACCATTAACTGTTTCCTTCCTTTCTACCATACTTTCTACAATGTCCCTCCTTCAATATCTCTTTTTCCTCCCTTCCCTCTCGCCATTCCTTCTTTCCCTCTTTCCTTCGCCATGGCCGAGTAGTTCAGAAACCTGCCATCGATAGTGGAGAGATATCCAGCTACGGGAGGTTCTCACTCCCTGGAGGCAAATTGTAAGTAAAAGCCGAGGCATTATACGTCTGACACCGCTACATGCAAGTCAACCCATAGACATATATACAGCTAAGTGCCTCATTGGCTACTGATGTAATGAGCGGCGATACAGCAACGTGGCCCCCATATTACATAGGTCCACTTCCTCGAGTATGGTATTGCAGAGCTCATATATATATATACTCATTACTTGCGTTTCTCAGGATTTACAATTATGATCATATTTAAAATGCATTCCTGATCATACCTCAAGTTCAGTGCCTTCTTATCAGAAACAATATTAGGCCAAATCTGCTTCTCATGACTGCGTAATAAAATGACCATTGACCGAAGTAATGACAAAGTTTAGCTGCATATTCATTATTCAATGCCTGGTTTTTTGTGCTTTTTTTTATTAATGGATGCTAGAGGTATCTGCATTGTTGCGTCATTTAATTGACTATTTACATACATGTGTACTTTTTAGTTGTTCATAGCTACGACAAAAAGTAGCCAAGTTTAGCATAGTGGTTCAGGTTATGTCAAAGTTTAGGTTAAGGCTAACTTAGGTTCATGTTAGGTTTAGGATAGGTTCAAGTTAGGTTTAGGTAAGGCTTTGCTAGAACATCTAGATTAGATAACTAGTAAACTGTATGGCATATACCGACAGCCAGCCAGCCGAGGTAGCCATGTCTATGCCACATGCCTCACAACGCCTTAAACCACTTTAAACATACACTTTTCTACTGATTTCAGTAAATATAACTAGTTTGTTTTTGGTTTCCGAAAGTAGATAATTTTCTTCTAATACATTCTGAAGCAGAAATATAAAGAAAACATGCGTGCCTGTATAGATGACCCAGTGCTCTTCCATAACAACCCACTGGGTACTCCGTAGTGTAGTGGTTAGCACGCTCGGCTCACAACCGAGAAGTCCCGGGTTCGATCCCCGGGCGGAGCGAAGATAGATGGGTGCGGGTGGTCTTTCTTAAAACCCGAGCCCCCGTCCACCCAGCAGTGAATGGGTACCGGGTGTTAGCCGGGGGTTTGTGACCTCCCTCCCGGGGTGGTGGCTTCGGCCAACACTAAGCTGCAGCGGTAGATCACTATGGCTCTGAGGAATTATCCTCTAAACAAACAAACAAACAAAACAAACAAACAAAACACATGTACAAGATTAAATTGTAGGCAAGTCCTGAAATAATACTGCGAATGCCCTAAGAGATCCTATCCATGGGTCTGACCATGCATGGCCTGACACATGAACAGCGATGTGGGTACCACGCACCTCCCACTGCCTCAAGGCCACTGGAAATAGGCACTTTTTGATTGGTTTAGAATAAAATTATTTGATTTTTCATTTCCTGGTTTTTTTTTTTCATTTGTTTTTTGAGCAGAAATTATACACGAAACGTGAGTATTAAGGCCGGCAGAGAGGAACCAGTTTTTTTTTTAATTACCCTAAAAATCAGGATCTATTGTAGAAAAGTCTTGAAACAGCATTAGGCATTCCATAAAGGACCATGCCCATGGGATTGACTTTGGTCTGACACATGGACAAGTGACAGAAATCAGACAAATGGCAGTGCCAGTCATTGTGAATATGTGAACAATGTTTCACTGGAGTGTCATTAATTCAATTTACTCCATCTTTTTTCTTCTCAAAAGTCATTTTTTGTTGTCTCGTCTGCAAGCTCCGACGATCCATGGATCGGAAAGCAGCACAATCTTGAGGCATTACGAAGAAACTCACGAGTAAGAATATCAGCACCAATATTTTTTTTGCAAGTGTGCTTACACAATAAAGCGGCAATATTAACGTGTATATTACCCCACCTCCTTGACTTTTGTTCTATCATTGCGGCGTTTATGTGTCTGTGATAGAGCAAAACATCTGACCATAGTCAAATATTTGCTACCCTGCACCGGTACTGCAGCCGTGGACATCCTCCGTACCTGTCATCTCACATCTCACATCTTGTCGGAGCCCAGCTCAACGGAAGCGGTGGTAGAGGCTTCGTTGCTGGCTTCATACGTCTCGTCGAATATCACGGATGATGACTTGGCCGACTCTGCCTCCTCAGATTTGGTCCGAAGCGCCGGACTCAAGGTTACATCCTGGGAGAAAAAATATACTTAATTAAGGACACGATTAATGTCAGCACCGTAAACATATTCCTGACCGCCTTGGAGGTATGCCAAACATTTGGTTACCTTCTCCTAACCTCTAACCCTTCTGCTTACTCTATAAAACTATTATCTCCGTTAGGCTACTCCGATCACAATCATAATACCGTAACTTGTTTATCACTTATGTGCCGCCTCGTTACTCACTTAATGAAGCGGAGGTGCTTCTGGCATTGTTACTCTTCAGCTAATTGGGAATACCTAACTACTGGCTTAGTTTTTTAAAGTTTGACCGTTTTAATAATTTAAACAACCGTCCCATATCTTTGATATCCTGCCTTTCTAAGGCATTTAATTTTACCCTTAATATGATTATTAAGCATATATCTGCTCGCAATCTTCTATCTAATCGCCAGTACTCTTTCCCTAAAGGATGATATGGTAATCCACTGGCGATCTTCTAGTTTTCCTATCTAAATCTTGGTCACCTTTTTTAGATGTTTCGGTTAAACTTTTGCTTGTTAAACTTGACATATCAAAAGCCTTTGAGAGTCTGACAAATTTCTATAATTTCCAAACTACTCTCTGTTGATTTATATCTTTCTCTCTGCTCCTTCGTCTCAAGTTTTAATTCTAACCGTTCTATTGCAGCGGTTGTAAATGGTCATTGTTCTTGTCCTAGCCTAGGTCTATCAATACTGGTGTCCCTCAGGGTTATGTCCTATCACCCACTCTCTGTCTATCATTTGTAAATAATCTTCGGAGTCAAGCTCAATGCCTTCTCTACTTCTAAGCTCATACCTCTACACTGCATTTTCAATGCAGGCCAACTCTACAGGAATTATGTGATCCACGAAGGGATGATACAAAGCACCTAACTTCCAATTTCTCTATGGTTTTTTAATTGGGCAAAGCAAACCTTGCTTTGTTTAATGCCTCAAAAACCCAATATATTCACCTCTCTGCTCAACATAACCTTCCAGAAAACTATCCCCCCTTCTTCAATGACACTCAAATGACTCCCTTTTCTACAATGAACATTATTGGCTCTCTTATACCAATACTCTCATCTCTTGATAAATCAGTTTCTCTGAAGTTAAGTGTGTTGTAGCGTCTGCGTCCATTTTTGTTCTCCCTAAGCCTACAGGCGCTATAGGCTCCACGTAAAAAAAAAAAAAAAAAAAAAAAAAAAAAAGCTGAGGGTAGCTCACAATGGGATGGAATGATGAGCAGTTATTGAATTTCCTGGTTTCCTTGAGGTTACAGCCAATTTTATAAGGAGCATCACCCAGGTAGGTGTGCACGGTGCGCCTGCCCTGTGCCAACTGACTCGACTGGCAGCAGGCAGATGCCTAGTACATTTAAGCATAACTAACGGTTGGCGTTTCCTTACATATACACTATCATACCCTAATCGTCCTGATCTCCCTAAGCTTTGCTAAGCGTTGCTTATTACTGATTGCATATGACCACACTGTATTTTAGTTAAGGGTTAGGTATTGACAAGATAGGTATGGGTGGGGCACTTTGTATTAACAGAATTCATCCAGTTCATTATTGCTGGGTCAGTTAGTTCAGTGAGAGGTCTGTTTTTTATTTTGTTTTCGTTTCGTTTAGATTATTTCCGCTGACATCTCTTAAGAATTTAACATTTTTAGCGCATCTTTTGTTATAATACCCTCTCTGAACTCAAGTCATCTAACTAGTCGCAATTTGCCGCGGCTCTGGGGGACGCCATGCTTGAATAACTAAACCCCATTGTTTTCTATCCCAGTGTACTAACCCCTATTCTCATTATCATCCTCATTTCAATACCAATTTGTTGCTATGTCAAGCGAGCTATCACGTTGTACAAGCATCTTCACGCTACTCGTGGAAAAGTTCAATCTCTACAGGTCTAACAGATATTACACATTTTTATAACATGGATAGGTACATTTTCTTATGCCGCGTGGGCGCACCAGGCGCGTGATCGAGCGATGTTGATGGATAGGTTTTGGCATGATAGGTATGGGTGGGGCACAGTTTATTAATATATTTCATCCAGTTTATTATTGCTGTGTCAGCTATGTTATTTGTTATGTGCGAGGTTAAGATATTTGAATTCCATCTCATATACATAGGATAAAATAACATTAAGGATATTTACATATAAAAGTATCATTAGTATATTCAATAATAAAAGCATTACTTGCTCAATACTATATACATATTATGTAGAGGAGCAGATGTAAGTGTGTAGCCTATAATAAACTAGTAATTGAACACCTGCAAGTCACAAGCAGGGAGCGGCGAAGTATTCCGGCTCCTGACGCTACAGTAACGCGATAGACAGGGTCAGGGTGTGAGGGACGGAGATTGGTTCAAGGTCTCTTGCCATTTCGTCACGAATTATATATTATTATATATATATATATATATATATATATATATATATATATAATTATATAAATATGTGTGTATATATATATATATATAAAATATATATTATATATATAATATATATATATATATATTATATATACTTAATATAATATATATATAATATATATACTATATATATATATATATTATATATATATATATATATATATATATATAATATATATTATATAAATATATAATTATAATTATATATATATAAAATATATATTATACCGTATATTATATTTATATATATATTATATAATATAATATATATTATTAATATAGTATATATATATATATATATATATATATTATAATATACCGTATATATATATATATATAATATAATATATATATATATATATATATATATATATATATATATATATATATCGTATATATATATATATATATACAGTATATATATATATATATATATATATATATATATATATATATATACCGTATATATATATATATATATATATATATATATATACCGTATATATATATATATATATATATATATATATTATATCGTATATTATATATATATATATATATGTTTATATTATATATATATATATATATATATATAATATATATATATATATATATACTATATATATATATATATATATATTATATAATAAAATATATATATTATATATATGTATATATAAATAAATATATATATATATATATATAATATATATATATATTATATATATATATATATACTATATATTATATATATAATATAATATATAATATAATCTATATATATATATATACTATATATATTTTATATAATATATATATTATATATTATATCTTATATATATATATATATATATAAATATTATATATATATATATATATATAAATATATATATATATATATATATATATTATATATATAATATATATATATATTATATATAAAATATATATATATATATATATATATCTATATATATATATTATATATATATTATACTATATATATATAATATATATTATATATATTATATATATCATATATATATATTATATATATATATATATATATATATTATAATTCGTGACGAAATGGCAAGAGACCTTGAACCAATCTCCGTCCCTCACACCCTGACCCTGTCTATCGCGTTACTGTAGCGTCAGGAGCCGGCATACTTTCCCACTCCCTGCTTGTGACATACAGGTGTCCTCACAAAACCCACACATAACTTTCCAGCGTAAACAGTAATGTGTGTTCCTGAAGTGTATCTTTCCTCACCATAGCTACCAAGGTGAGTTTGTGAGCAATTAGTCACGAGGAAAAGGTACATTATTGGAACATATTCTTAACATGAAAACTTCAATTATCAAACAAAAAGTGTCGTTTGATAACACCATATTTTAGTAACAAAAGTTGCACCTCAGATTTATGAACTCTCCTCATATATATTCATTGCACATAGTCCATTGGGAGCATCCCTACAGGAAAGCAGTATCCCTCACTAAAAGTTTTCTCCACATTTAGCTCAGAGCACATTTATTTCCTAAATATACGTACTTATACCTGATATTATACGCTACGGTTGTACCTAAAATCTCAATATTCAGCCCACTCTGTTTGATGAAGGGCTTGTTCTACCAATTCATCTACCCTTTGACTATATTATGCCAGTTATCAAGATCTTTCGTAATGATGTTTACGTTGCCCTTTCTGGCCTAGATCCTCGAAAGGCTTACGGTCCTGACAGGGTCTCTCCCATTGCTCTCAAAAAGTGTGCTTCTGTGCATGTCAAACCTTTTCGTCTTTCTCTATACACTTCCATCTTTCCTTCTTACTGGAAGTTTGCTCAATTTCAACCTGTTTCTAAGAAGGGTGACCGTTCTAATCATTCAAACTACCGTCCTATAGCTTTGACTTCCTGCCTTTCTAAATCTTTTGAACTTATACTGAATAAGAAGATTCTCAAGCATACATCTGCTCATAATCTTTTATCTGATCGTCAGTACGGTTTCCGTAAAGGGAGTAATACTCCACTAGAGGGAGTAATCCACTAGTAATATTCCACTAGATATATTCTGAGTAATCCACTAGTAATATTCTAGCTTTCTTAACCGAATTTTTATTATCCTCTTTTAGGGGTTTCGGTGCAAGTGTTCTTGTTGCACTTGACATATCAAAAGCTTTTGATAGAGTCTGGCACAATTTTTTTTTTACAAACTACCCTCTGACGGTTTCTATCCTTCTCTCTGCACTTTTACCTCATGTCTCCTTTCAAACCGTGCTATTGCAGCTACTGTAGACGGTCATTGTTCTTCTCCTAAGTCTATCAATAGTTGTGTTTCTTAGAGTTCAGTTCTATCACCCGCTCTCTTTCTATTATTCATTAATTTATCTTACTCAATGCCCTATCCACTTCTACACTGTTGATTCTACCCTGCATTTTTAACATACTTCAATAGACATTCAACTCAACAAAACCTAAGTGTCACGGAGAGATGCCACAGAGCATCTAACTTCTGATCTCTCTATAATTTCTGATTGGGGCAAAGCAAACCTTGTTTTGTTTAATGCTTCAAAAATCCAATTTCTTCACCTATCTACTCTATATTACTTTCAAAGCAGCTATCCTTTATATTTCAATGACACTTAACTGTCCCTTTCTTCTATAATGAACATTCTTGGACTATCCCTTACAATAAATCTGAACTAGAAATTTCACATCTCAAATCTTGCTAAATCAGCTTCTAAGAGGTTATGGTCCTGTGGCGCTTGAGTACATTTGTTTTCTCCCTCCCAGCACCTTCATCTGTACAGGGGCCTTATCGGCCCATTATATAATTATTGAAGTATTTTTCATATTTGGAGGGATCCACTCATACAGCTCTCGTAAACAGGGTAGAATCAAAAGCTTTTCCCTTCATAAACTCCATCTCTGACTGAATGTCTTCAACCTTTAAATCACCGCTTCAATGTTGCTTCTCTTGCTATCTCCTACCGTAATGTTCATACTTACTGCTCTTTTGAACCTGCTAACTGCATGCCTCGCCCCCTTCTGTGGCCTTGCTGCTTTTCTACTTATTCTCACCCCTATTCTGTCCATCTTTCTAATGTAAGAGTTAACCAGTATCTTCACTGTTTCATCCCTTTCTGGTAAACTCTGGAACTCTCTTTCTATTTCTTATTTTCTACCATCCTACGACTTAATTTGTATCAAGAGAAAAGTGTGAAGATACATCCCGAACAAAATTGGCTCACCCCTCTCTCTATATTATGTTATTATCCTCATTATAATTATAGAATGGCAACAAAGCGGGTTTTTTGTTACTTTTTTTTTTTTAGCTTTAGCCAGTCCTTTGTGATGTAAAAACAAATATTCTACGCCACAGGTAGAGCAATAGAAGCTCAATCCCAGACAACGTCAATCCTGCTTACCTCGACTGTCGCAACCTTCATCTGTTTGGTGTCTAGCGACTTGGTCCTCATCTTCGACCGTCCCCGTGATCTGTATGGGAAACAACCAGAAATATTGGACACTTTTCTTTCGCAGTGCTGAAAGGAAGCCCTTGCCGTACTTTTCAGATAATTTCCAGAAAAATAAGTGAAGGTGGTAATATTTTCCTACATTAATGTATATTATAAATTCGGTGAATTTGTATTCTTAACAACAAAATAGCCAATGTGTATTAGCCAGTCATAACTTCAATTCCTGAAAAGCATAACCATTTATTTCCTTTTCAAAACACACGAGCACAACTCTATGAATAGGTTTCACATGATTGTAAGTAATATATTTGTGTATTTAATTCATTCAGTGTTGTAAATATATTACAACAGTAGGTTTAGATAGATGAATCGAGATAGAAATTAGTGATAAACTTTCCCATAGATGGTAAAAGATAATTACATTGGATTAAAGGCATATTATCTTCGAGGGAAAAAATAAATGAAGAAAATATGCCGTTTCTTACCCTATTAATACTAAATATTGATCTCCCATTCATTATGGATCTGCAAGAACTGTTACAAAACTAATTGAATTATGTTTTAGAAGACTTACCTGGAACGTGCCTTCCTCATAAGTGTCGCATTGTCCCGCTGGTTGAGGTCTTCCTGGTCAAGACGAGGTAGTGAGCGAACTCCAGCGGTCTTTCTGATAGGGCCTTTCCGAGGATCGAGAATGCGTTGCGTCGGTCTTATTCCCGCCTGCCCGCTGTTTCATATGTAGCTTGTCTAAATATACATTGCATATTGTATAATTCTTATGCTTTATCCTCAATATTTATGAAGGCAAAACTATCCTATAGATAAAATCTTGTTGCTCTCTTAAGATAGGAATATCGTTTTTACATAGATGTTCAGTCGCACCAAATATTCCATATACACTTGGGGCAGGAAAGGCCCTCACTTTCTCATATCTCCTTCCTTGTCTGCAAAGTGTTCGCTCTGTCTCCTCTCGGAGACCCGTTGCTCTCCCACGCACCCCCCGCTATAGCCTCCCTCCGCCCTAAACAGCGAAACCTGTTTCACATCTAACACACACACACACACACACACACACACACACACACACACACACACACACACACACACACTGAGAAGTCCCGGGTTCGATCCCCGGGCGGAGCGGAAACATATGGGCTATTTCCTTAAAACCCCAGCCCCTGTCCACCCAGCAGTGAATGGGTTCCGGGTGTCAGCCGGGGGATTGTTACCCCCCTCCCGGGGTGGTGGCCTCGGCCTACACTAACCACTAAGGATGAATGATAAAAATGTTGATATGGAGACGGGGCCATACGAGCGTTGCTCTGGCCCTGTAAAATACAACTAGATGAATACACACACACCCACCCACCCACCCACCCACACACACACACACACACACACACACACACACACACACACACGCACGCACACTGGGTATTCATAGGAAGCAGGAGTGTCCTCGTCTTGGTCTGTGATCGGAGTGTCCTGATCCATTGTCTTGGGCGACTTCAATGCTACTACACTGTAAAAAATGCAGGGTATAGAAAGGGTATAACTGGGGAATAAGGTATAATTTCGAGCTAAAATACCCGTAGCTTCACCAATACCCCTCTCAGTCAAGAGAAGGGGTATTTTAATGCATTTTTATACCCTTCATTAGACTCAGTCAAGAGAAGGGGTATTTTAATACACATTTATACCCTTCATTAGACTCGGTCACAAATGTGCTTGGTAAGCTTATAAAATGTAAGCCTTGACAGGCATTGTAACTCTTTATCAAATTACCACATTGTTACACTGAACATATAATGCGACAAAAAAGGTAATAAAAATTTATCAATTTCGAGATATTAATATTTTTTGAAAATATCACGAGTTATCTTGGGTACCGTAGATAACAGTGAAGTCGCCAGTTTTATGTTTCTTTGTTATTTACAGACGTGTGGTGGCGTTAATACTTACATTTGTACATCCATGATTTCAGGAAAGTTAGAAGGGTCTATCTGGAAAGTCTGTGTCATTTTGTGTCTTCATCTGTGTCATATTAGGGCTATAAATGAACAAATTACAAAAATAAAACCGAGTGGCGACCTCACTATACCTACTACAGTAAAGTCGCCAGCTAGTATTTTAACCCAACAGTTGAGTCGCCACTCTGGGGAATTCAGGGAAATTAGAGGTAAAGTAAAACAAGTCTCTATATATATTAGCTGCGGAAGATGCTTGGATATATAAAAATTCCTCTGCCAACGTGAAAATATTTTTTTTTCAAGTTTGAAAGATCTGGCAAGGCTTGTGTTCTGTCGCCCAAAAAGCTACTGTTTACTTGTCTGTCATCGCGCGAAGAAAAACGTGAGAAGCAAAATGCGCAACAGTTATACATGCAGATACAAAGCATAAAACAACGCTGAAACAGGGTAGATTATACAGCCATGATATAAACTGCTGTGTAACATTTTCAGTGGCACATAAAAATCAGTAGTGATGCTATAATTCGTAATATTTGGCGCCTGGCGACTTCACTGTAGGTGGCGACTTCACTATTATCTACGGTAGCGGTACTTGGCAACTAAAAAGCTGCCAAAAGTCGCTTGAATATATCATCGCCGTTGCGCACTGCCATATATATATATATACATATATACATATATACATATATATATATATATATATATATATATATATATATATATATATATATATATATATATATATATATATATATATCCCTACAAGTACAATTATACAAATATACTTTGTTGGTGCTGAGTCACTGGTGCCGCGCCAATTTTTGCCGTCAAACGACATTCGCGGGTGAGCATCTTAGCAAGTGAGCGAGGAAAACACGGGTGCAGCCGAGTGTAGCTGTGGATAATCTCCTGTCCTCCTTTGTGCATCCTTTGGATGCAGGAACAAGCAGCTGACCATGGTAAGCAGAATAATGTGGCCGTTGTTATAAACTTAAGTGCCAGAGCCGGCCTAAACCATTATAGAGCCCTAAGCAGAATTTGATTTGGATCCCCAAACCCGACTGTATTGACTACGATCAATGCTTAATCATTCGAAAACTTCAAATCTTACACCTTTTTATCAATGTTGTTACTTGTATTTGTGTTGTGCAGTTCACATGAACAAATTCTTGATGTAATAAAATCATGTGTTCAACTGGCTTCCCTCTAGTGTAATTGAAATAAAATTCCATTGAGAAATTATCGCATGAAGCGTGTTTTGCACTGGAAGAAGTGCCTTTTAGCCCACCCAGAACACCGTTACGCTGGGACAATGAAATAGGCTGCGGAACAGGTAATACATTATTATCTAGAAAACCGTGTGTTATTTCACATAACATTATAGATGAATAAAGTTCATGATTTCAACAGGCTTCCCTGTGGTGTAATCGAAATAAAAATCCATTGAGAAATGATTGCATGAAGCGTATTTTTCACTTGGAGAAGTGCCTTTTAGCCCACCCAGAAAACCGGTAATACATTATTTTCTCGAGAACCGTGTGTTATTTCACCAAACGTTATAGATTAATAAAAATCCAGATTTCAACAGGCTTTCCTGTGGTGTAATCGAAATAAAAATCTATTGAGAAATGAGCGCATTATGCGTGTTTTGAGTTCATAATTCCATGCTGCTTAAATCTTATAAATATAATAACTCGAAAACCGGGTTATCTTTAACAACACGTTATAGATGAATTGAAATGAAGATTTTAACAGACTTGCCTGATGAAGATTTTAACAGGCTTGCCTGTGGTGTAGGCAGATTAAAAATCCGTTGAGAAATGACCTGTTGAATGTAAGTGTGTGTGTGAAATGTCTCTGAATTTATTATATTGTGTCTGAATTTATTACATCAAGTATCACTGTTGACCTTGTTGTCTCAAGTGTCACTGTTAAATTTATTACATCAAGTGTCACTGTTGACCTTGTTGTCTCAAGTGTCACTGTTAAATTTATTACATCAAGTGTCACTGTTGACCTTTTATCTCAAGTGTCACTGTTGAATTTATTACATCAAGTGTCACTGTTGACCTTGTTGCCTAAGTGTCACTGTTGAATCTATTACATTAAGTGTCACTGTTGACCTTGTTGCCTCAAGTGTCACTGTTGACCTTGTTGCCTCAAGTGTCACTGTTGACCATGTTGCCTCAAGTGTCACTGTTGACCATGTTGCCTCAAAGTGTTGAACTAACACTTAAGGCTTGACTTCAGGCTTTGAGGCTTTCACTTTAAGCCTCAAATATTAAAATGTATCCATTGCTTCATATTCAAGAAAAAACTCTTGATAAGGTAAGGACTGTTTTTCATACCATATATCCAGTGGCGTACCCAGAAAATTGAAAAGGGGGGGCCAATATATATAGTCATAGACCACTGTATACCTGGACTGCGCACGGAATATCGGCCTGTCGCACAAGGGCCTGTAATCGGAGGGCCGCTCGGATTCATATATATATATATATATATATATATATATATATATATATATATATATATAGTTATATACGGATCATATAGACTGGTTTATCAGTATATATGATATACTGTAATCTTCGTAAAGGTTTGTTCTTTAATATTATCAAATAAAAAACAGTAAAACACGGTAAAGAAATGCCATTACGAGACCTGAAGAAATATGCATGAACTTAATATTCACTTCAACTCTTCGCCATTTAAAACTTTGCGAGTCAACTTTTATCATGAAGGGTATCAATAGAAGCGCAATTGTATTTGCTTTCCATTGCTATATTTCGTTATCTGATAAATTAATTAGAACCATGCATAAATTAGCGTTAACTAAATATATAAAATCATCAATCGGGTCATTTTCCCGATTGATGAGGTTATTTATTTAGTCAACGCTAATTTATACATGGCACTAATTCATTTATCAGAAAACGAAATATATAATTAAATAAATAACATCATCAATCGGGAAAATTCCAGCCATTCCAAAATGTTTTATGTGATAATCTTATAGAACAAACATTTCCGAAGATAACAGTCTATCTTTTATACATGTATAACATGATATACTGCGGGGTAATGCCTTGAGAACTTCCCCGGGTCTTGGGTGAACGAGGAGGCCTTGGCACCAATATGGCGCCCAGGGGGGAGATGCTGAGAAGTGCCATAGAGGTAAGGCGAAAAGAGCGCCTTACCCGTCTTCAGGCGCTTTTGTAACGGCCCGGCTAAGGCACCGACTAAAGCCAATGTACAGTCGAAAGTTCAGGCGCTTTTGCACTGCCTTACACCTCCAAAGCCTATGGCGTGGGCGTGGTCCGAGAATCCTACTAGCCAATCACGTTGCCTATCTGAGCGCTGCTTAGGCAGCTTCGACCAATCACAAGGCTTGAACACGTCTCTGCTGAAGCAAGGAATGTTGTCCCTCCCTCCCTAACCAAGCACTTATGGCAAGGATACACCGCTCTCCCCCGCCAAAAGCTGTTTCATCACAAGTTTGACGTTCAACGCAGGTTTTGACCACTTATATATTTTTGCATTGGGACGTGCCATACACCATGATAATCGTTAGGGTGTGCCGATTCCGGGACAGTGAGTGAAAATTTAATGCAAGCAAAAATTCCAGGAATAAGGAGAAGATGAATAAAAAAAGGTGAAAAAAAAAGTTTATACACGATTTCATTTTCTATCGTTATCTTATTATAGGTATAGTTTACTGCAATTTTATACATTTATTTATATGCACTAATGTCTCGTGAAGATGATGGTAGGTTCAGCTGTCCTAAATATCATCTGGTAGTATGATAGTACCGTATAATAGTACAATATTTTAGTGCGGGCGGAGCACCTGCCGCCCGCCGCCCGCCGCCCGCCCCTAACCAACATACAACACAACATTTCTTATCACCAGCATATAACACCCTATAATGCCGCATTAGTCTTGCACGATCAATTCATACACACCTTGCAACACTATTAATATGTAAACACCAATTGTTACGTTGTAGGAACTGAAACAAGGCTGTATTTGCTTTATAAACAGAAGATGAATGTCTGTCAAAGGCCCACAGCAGCTCACTAAGTCAGGGTCTGACCATGCCTTAGTTTTCAGCGCCTTTAGCGGTGCCACTAAGGCAGCAATCTCGACTGAGCATTGCGGTGGGAGGGCGTTTCGCCTTACCACAGGCGCCCTAGTGGATAGGGCGCCCTAGCTCACTCTCAGCATCTGGCCCCAGTAGCGTTTAACATAGGGCCTATGAATGGCGTTACCCTCTTTATAGAGGTACCCTAGTCTTGACTACAACACTATGGAAAGTACACAGGTCGCTGGATCACAACCAAATAATACGTTGCCAAGGAAGACAACGTAACGTGGAGGATGTGTGAAGCAGCACCGAACCAGGAGGACGAGTCGTAGGGTTGCTAAACCTCGTAATCCATGCAGGTAGACGAGGCGGCTGGCCAGGGCGTAGGTGAGGTCCGTAGCTCCCTGTAACCCATACAGGTAGACGAGGAGGTTAACCAGGGCGTAGTCAGGTCCGTAGCTCCGTGAGTGCTGTGAGGAGTGTGAGTGCGGTCGCAGGAATCTGTTGCTGTCCCGGTCCATCCTCGTTATATACCCGACGGTCCACGTGACTCCTGTGACGTGACCGTGAAGAAGGTGGTGCCCCCTTGTGGTGGTGATTCATTGAACCGCCTTGCTTCGAAGCTTCGGGGCACCCCAAATATATATATATATATATATATATAATATATATATATATATATATATATGTATATATATATATATATATATATATATATATATATATATATATATATAATATATATATATATAATATATATATATATATATATATATATAATACAGTATATATATATATATATATATATATATATATATATATATTATATATATATATATAGATAGATAGATAGGTGGATAGGTATACATATATACGTATATATATATATATATATATATATGTTATATGTATATATATATACTAGCCGCAAAACCGCCCTCCGGGCGGACTTTTTGGCTAGCTCCTGCGGAGGGCTATTGGTGGGCCTTCGGCCCACCAATATATGGTGGGCCGAAATGATGTTATTTATTTACTTATATATTTCGTTTTCTGATAAATGAATTAGTGCCATGTATAAATTAGCGTTGACTAAATAAATAACCTCATCAATCGGGAAAATGACCCGATTGATGATTTTATATATTTAGTTAACGCTAATTTATGCATGGTTCTAATTAATTTATCAGATAACGAAATATAGCAATGGAAAGCAAATACAATTGTGCTTCTATTGATACCCTTCATGATAAAAGTTGACTCGCAAAGTTTTAAATGGCGAAGAGTTGAAGTGAATATTAAGTTCATGCATATTTCTTCAGAGTCTCGTAATGGCATTTCTTTACCGTGTTTTACTGTTTTTTATTTGATAATATTAAAGAACAAACCTTTACGAAGATTACAGTATATCATATAAACTGATAAACCAGTCTATATGATCCGTATATAACTATATATATATATATATATATGAATCCGAGCGGCCCTCCGATTACAGGCCCTTGTGCGACAGGCCGATATTCCGTGCGCAGTCCACAGGAATTCATGAATATAATGGTTGCCTAAGGATATCGAGAATTATTATTAAAAAAATATTGGAATATTATTAGAGATAATATGTTTGACATATGGAATATTATTAGAGATAATTTGTTTGACGAGTAACACATCATAAGATAAGCGTTTGTCCTCACCGAAGAGAACAAGGTAAGGAGACTCATTGATACTAGAATTGTAAGAAGAATCAATTGAAGCAGCAATATAATAAAGCCAATTGTCCTGTGTTTGAGCTAAGCCATTGGGGACATGACGTAACACCTCTAAAAGTCTACGATTATCCCTCTCAGTAAGCCCATTGGTCGAAGAGTGCCGGTTAACAATAAACCTCTGACGAATTTTGTAGGCTGCGCATAACTCTGCATACAATTAATTCCGAAATTCAGCGCCGTTGTTGGAAAGTATGACCTTAGGTGTTGCAAAAGGATTGATAACATGGTTTACAAGAGTTCGTGCCTCCGAGGCCATGAGTTGTCATGGAGAGGTGCTGAAATTCAGTGTTGTAGGTCTCGAGACTGGTCTTGGTCTATTAAAAATGCATCGCGGGGTGGGGAAGGTCGGAATTTATTATCATACACGGAGAAAAATCATGGCTGTTTCGAATCACGGCGCGCCATACAGCGTTGTACTGTCTATAGATACTGTCTGACTAGCTCTACGGTAGATCCCTAAGACTATATGGATATTTTAATTAGGTCCGTTATATTCAAAGGTAGTACATGTAAGAAAAGAAAAAAAAAACCATTCCTTACAAACAGGACAGAACAATACAATTTAGTATTTACGCAGTACAGATCAAAAACATTCAGATAATAGTCATATTTAAAAAAAATATTAATATTTGCCTGTTCTTGGTCTTGGTCTGTTTCGGAGAGTTTGGTCTTGGTCTTGGTCTCGGAGGGTCTTGGTCTTGGTCTCGGAGGGCTGGTCTTGGTCTCGGAAGTTCTGGTCTTGGTCTTGGTCTCGAAGGGTCTAGTCTTGGTCTCGGTCTCGGAGGGTCTGGTCTTGACTAGAGTACCTGTATTATATAGAGTAGCGACAACTTGATTTGTGGACGCCATATTGGTGCCAAGGCCTCCTCGTTCACCTAAGACCCGGGGAAGTTCTCAAGGCATTACCCCGCAGTATATCATGTTATACATGTATAAAGGATAGACTGTTATCTTCGGAAATGTTTGTTCTATAAGATTATCACATAAAACATAGTAAAACACATTAAATAAAGGTCATTATGAGACTGAAGAAATATGATGAACTTAACATTCACTTACAACTCGTCGTCATGTATAACTTTGTGGGACAGCTTATAAGATGGCAGATATCAATACAAGCAAATTTTTTTGTTTCCCTTGACAATTTCGTTTTTTTATACATACAATAAAACCATGCAAAAAATAAAAGGGAACTAAAAATTTCTCTCTCCCCCCTCTCTCTCTCTCCGACCGCTCTCTCTCTCTTCTCTCTCTCCTTTTTCCCTTCCTCTCCTCTCTCTCTCTTCCCCCTCCTCTCTCTCTCCCTCCGTGAAAGGAGAGAGATATAAGTGAAAGGGAGAGTGAGAGATTGAGAGTAACCAAAAAAAATTTTTTAATTCTCTCCTCTCTCCTCTCTCTCTTCCTCTCTCTCTCTCTCTCTCTCTCTCCTCTCTCCTCTCTCTCTCCTCTCTTCTCCTCTCTTTTCTTCTCTCTCTCTTCTCTCTTTCCTCTCTCTCTTCTCTCAAATAATAGAAAAAAAAAAAAAAAAAAAAAAAAAGAAAAAAAAAATAATATTATATATGTATAATATAATATATATATATATAATATAATAATATATAATATAATATATTAATATATATAAATATATTAGAAAGAAAGAGAGAGAGAGAGGAGGAGGGGAAGAGAGGGGAGAGAGGGAAAAGAGGAGAGAGGAGGAGAAGAGGAAGGAGAGGGAAAGGGAGAGAGAGAGAGGAAAAGGAGAGAGAGAGAGGGGGAAAAATATAAAGGTTTTTTGGTTATCTCTCATTTTCTCTCATATCTCTCTTTCAATATATCCTCTCTTTTCACGGAGAGAGAGAGAGAGAGGGGGAGAGAGAGAGGAGGGAGGAGAGGGGGAGAAGAGAGGAGAGGAGAGGGGGAGAGAGAGAGCGGGGAGAGAGAGAGAGGGGAAAGCAAATTTTTTTGTAACCTTAAGTTTGCAGGGGGTTTTTGTATGTTCAAAAAAAAGGGAAAAATTGTCAAGGGAAAACTAATTAAATTCTGCTTTTTTTGATATTGCCCTTTTATAAGCTGTCCCCCCAAAATTTTACATGCGACGGTTTTTAAATGAATGTTAAGTTATCATTTTTTTCGTCTCATAATGACCTTTATTAATGTTTTTTACATGTTTATGTGAAAATTTATAGAAAAAAACTTTTCCCGAAGATAACAGTCTATCTTTTATACAGGATAACAGAAACTGGGGGGTAATGCTTGAGAACTTCCCGGGTCTTTGGGTGAACGGGAGGGCCCTTTGGGACCAATAGGGCCACAAACAAGTTTTCGCTATCATATAATACAGGACTCTAGTCAAGACCAGACCCCCCGAGACCGAGACAAAGACTAGACCCTTCGAGACCAAGACCAAGACCAGAACTTCCGAGACCAAGACCAGCCCTCCGAGACCAAGACCAAGACCCTCCGAGACCAAGACCAAGACCAAACTCTCCGAAACAGACCAAGACCAAGAACAGGCAAATATTAATTTTTTTTTTAAATATGACTATTATCTGAATGTTTTTGATCTGTACTGCGTAAATACTAAATTGTATTGTTCTGTCCTGTTTGTAAGGAATGGTTTTTTTTTTCTTTCTTACATGTACACTTTGAATATAACGGACCTAATTAAAATATCCATATAGTCTTAGGGATCTACCGTAGAGCTAGTCAGACAGTATCTATAGACAGTACAACGCTGTATGGCGCGCCGTGATTCGAAACAGCCATGATCTTTCTCCGTGTATGATAATAAATTCCGACCTTCCCCACCCCGCGATGCATTTTTAATAGACCAAGACCAGTCTCGAGACCTACAACACTGAATTTCAGCACCTCTCCATGACAACTCATGGCCTCGGAGGCACGAACTCTTGTAAACCATGTTATCAATCCTTTTGCAACACCTAAGGTCATACTTTCCAACAACGGCGCTGAATTTCGGAATTAATTGTATGCAGAGTTATGCGCAGCCTACAAAATTCGTCAGAGGTTTATTGTTAACCGGCACTCTTCGACCAATGGGCTTACTGAGAGGGATAATCGTAGACTTTTAGAGGTGTTACGTCATGTCCCCAATGGCTTAGCTCAAACACAGGACAATTGGCTTTATTATATTGCTGCTTCAATTGATTCTTCTTACAATTCTAGTATCAATGAGTCTCCTTACCTTGTTCTCTTCGGTGAGGACAAACGCTTATCTTATGATGTGTTACTCGTCAAACAAATTATCTCTAATAATATTCCATATGTCAAACATATTATCTCTAATAATATTCCAATATTTTTTTAATAATAATTCTCGATATCCTTAGGCAACCATTATATTCATGAATTCCTGCTACATTTCTGCAGCCAACCATATTTTTATTATTCCGGCTCCTGATAGATGGGATGCGTTGGTATACGTTCTTTTATAAGGATATATAGTTTGTAGGTATATGTTACTTAGATCGTAACGAACAAATATGTCTCAAAAATTATTCATGGTGATGCTTGACAAAATATATCGTGGAAAATAATTAAATGATTGAACTCTGAAATACTTACTAATGTGTCCGCCATGAAAGCAGCATTAAATAAACTGCCAAGGAATGTTTTTACATGCAATACGAAAATATCACGAAGGAAAAAAATACATCATTACAATAAAACC
Organism: Chionoecetes opilio; assembly: GCA_016584305.1. Lineage (NCBI taxonomy): Eukaryota > Metazoa > Arthropoda > Malacostraca > Decapoda > Majidae > Chionoecetes > Chionoecetes opilio. The sequence continues at coordinate 113,645 of JACEEZ010003235.1, forward strand.
TCACTACAAAAAATGGCATTTGGAGGGAGGCAGATATGGGGAGGCGGTGGCCGAATGGTTAGCGGGGCAACACTTTCGACCTTCTTTAGGGGAGCATAAGGTCCCGAGTTCAAGTTCACCAAGGAGCAACTGTTAAATCCATCGTCGAGTGGCTGAAGAAACCCTCAAGCAGCTATGCCTGTTCTTTCGACTGCGAGTGCGACGGAGGAAACACCAGGTAGCAGCATGAGCCTGACTGAGGATCCGAACACCACAGAAAACGGGATCTTCACCTAAGACCACAGGTGTCACTATAAAAATCCAGCCTGCGCCAGCAACGGGCGAGAGCGACCGACATCACGACTCTCCAGAATGTGAAGGGCTAACCACCTGAGCACTTAAAAAAAAAAAATAGCCTGCAGGCTCTATTGGCTCCAACATATAAAAAAAAAAAAAAAAAAACGAAAGGGAACATTAGAAAGAAAAATCTAGTAACAAGGCTTACACATGTAGAAATGCTCGTGAATGATATTGTCTGTTGATAAACAATGAAACTTGTTTGACATAAAATTATATACTATCCTTATCTTACCTCCATTTCACTCCCCCGGGCGACGTGACGGGTGTTGAGCCACCCGCAAATCCAGATTCATGCCCGAAGTTCCGTTGACGCCATAATTGTTCCAGAGATCTATTGACTACCGTAAGATCTCCCGTGTAAGCTCGAATCAGTTCCTTCAAGTGGTGGTATTCCTGTTCAGACAAAAAGCAGGCGTTCATGACATATACTTAAACGAAATTGCTCCTAGGTATCGTTAGAAAAGAAATTTAAGGATGCAAAAAGTGGAAAAGCTAATAGAAATATGAGTATATATATATATATATATATATATATATATATATATATATATATATATATATATAATATATATATATATATATATATATATATATATATATATATATATATATATGTTGAGAGAGAAAGAGATGTACGCGCACACACACACCACGATGCCACCGCGATGGTCGAGTGGATAGAGCGTTGGCGCGCCATTCTGTGGTTAACCGGTTCGAATCCTTGCTCGCTCGCGGGGATTTTTCACTGAAAAATTCGGGCGGTTACTGTCCCCCGTGAGCAAGGGGATGGAGATGTGTGGTGTTTGAGGTCCCAGCATTACCCTAAGATCGGTAATAATGAGCTCCATGCTCGCTCCGGGAGGGTGAAATTGGCGATCGCGAGTCCAGCTCCAGTGTTTAAGACCATAGGTGAATGACACACACATACACAAGCACACACGCACACACAAACACACACACATACATACACCGTACTCCATAGAGTACAGTAGGCCTAGTGGTTAGCACGCTCGGTACACAACCGAGAAATCCCGGATTCGATCCTCGGCGGAGCGGAAAAAGATGGGCGGTCTCCTCAAAACCCGAGCCCCAGTCCACCCAGCAGGGTATCCACCCAGGGCAGACATTCAGAGAGAGTTATAGCGTATTTTCGCGACCGCTCTGGCCCGGTCTGGACTGGGCTAGTCCCGGGTGGTCACTGTTTTTGCGAGGCAGTCTAGAACGGGCTAGCCCAGTCCAGTCTGGTCCGATCCACATACCAGGACCACCTTGGACCAGTGTGGGGAGAACTGGCGCATGCGCACTACAGTCAGCGGGGAAGGCGACCACTGGAGCTTCTCGTGCTGCTGATAAGACATGAAACACCATGATGGCCGACCATAAGACTAAAGTATCACAGGCGTGGTAGTTGTAAAGTCTTCAGCACAGGTTAAAAGGCGGACCACAAAAAGGATATTGACAAGATGGACGCCTGCCGCCTCCACAGTTCAGTTCAGTACCGCCCACTCGATCCCCCAGCCAATAGGAACGACGAATGGGACGGGGCCAGTCTCGATGTATTTTCGCGACCATCAGTCCACCCTGACCCGGTCCGGACTGGACTGAACCAGGGCGGTGAACGTCACGAAAATGCGCTATTAACCCCTTGAGACCCAGAACGTAATTTCCATTGTAATTTGGCTACCAATAGACAAATTTTAGTGAGTATAAACAATGGTTTATACATATGACCTGTTTAGTATCCTTGTCGACTAACTATAACTAATTTGGTATATTCAGTTACTTTTCGTAATTTTATGGCTCGCCAACATACAATTTTGTATAGCAAAGGAAATATCTGGGCGTGAAGGGGTTAAAGGCCACGGTGGCTAGCTTAACTAACTCCCTCTATTTCTACACCCCGGCGTTAGTGGGTATTCACATACGAGACATGGCAGTGGCAGTACATAGTCGCTGATAGCTGAGTGGCTGAGCGACTACAATGACGTCACAGCCTCGCCAGCGAATCACAATTGTGTAAAAACAAACGTGCCAGCCAATCAGATTGTGTCTCAAACGTGTCAGCCAATCACAAGGCAGCAGCCGCGGCCTGCATTTTCAAGGTCGTTGTACTTATTTCTATTTTCTAGCTTATTCCATCATTCCTTCATCCCCTGTGTCACCTCCGTCGCTTCAACACTTGTTTCTACCTCCACATACACGCGGGTAAGACATCGGTGGCTAGTACTTCCTTGTATTCTAGTTATTCATTATTCCTTCCCCGAGTAATAGGCCGTCTTCTTCTTCCTCTTGTGACCTCTCGGTAATATATCAATCAATCAATCATTGGGGGCATACGCCGGGGGGCGCGTCGCCTCGCCCACCCTACGACGCCACTCCCGGGGGTCACCACGCGCGAGCTCCCATGCAGGCTCCTTTCCCATACCAAGCAGCTCTCGACAAGATAATATATCGCTTCGTAGATATCTTTCTCCTAGTGCTGGCCGAGGCCACCACCCCGGGAGGCGGGTCACAAACCCCCGGCTAACACCCGGTACCCATTCACTGCTGGGTGGACAAGGGCTCGGGTTTTAATCAGGGAAAAGTGCAAGACACATACCTTCAGTCTGCCGCGGAGCCGTGCGTGGTGGTGTCTGGCATCGTAGTCGCTTACGGGTGGTGGTGCCGCCCCCTAACCACTTGGCCCATACCGCAAAAAATATCACCCACAAGACCCGGGGTTTGTTATTCGCCTAATTTCTTTTTGATACTTGCCCCTTTTCAGTTCTTGAGTCGAAAACACTATATACTCAATTTTTAGAGGATTTTTATGTACGTAGTTCCTAAACACCACCCTATAGGCAGTCGCCGTGTTTTTAGGTTTTAACCGTCAACTCTGACGTCATAATCTCCCCTGTGAATCCCAAAACAGCTGATGAAGTCTTTAAGGTTAAGCATGGCGTTAGCTCTGGAAGGCCCCCAGGGGCCCCGGGGTTTGCCGGGGGGTTTTTGCCCTCCTTCCGGGGCTTTTTTGCTTTTGGCCCCAAAAAGACTAAAACAGAAAAATAAATAAGTATATGGAGACGGGACCATCGAGGTGCTCGCCCTGAAAATACAACTAGGTAAATACAACAACACGAACATACACAACACATAGTGAGGACCGAATATTGCAGTTTTTTCATATTCGCATTTGCATTGCATTCGCACCACCCCCTCGTAGTTGTTTTGGGAAATAGGAATATTTTTGCCCAAATCAATAAACTTTAAAAAAAAAAAATTAAAAAATAGCAAAGGAAATAATATTTCAAAGCAAAATATAAATTTAAATAAAAGTTAGCCGAGCGTTAGTTAAAAAAAAAAGGGGTGAGGAGGCGTAGGGAGCCAAGGCCATTAATTAATAGTGACAATTCCCTTTAACACAATCCATCTTCCACCCTCAATGAGTATAGCAGCCGTACTCCAAGGTCACTGTTACGAAACCCAAATCATTTCCTCGTGCGATACTGCAGTAATTAAGCATCTTTTCTGTCACCCACGACACAATCAACTTTTCCCTTTAAAGAGAACAGTGTTGCAGCAACCTACTGCGTTTTGACGTCCCGTCACAACAGTGTAGTTTGGGATTATTTCGAGATTATCCCAGCTTTATTGCACAGTGTAAACTTCCAATAATAATTATTCAGTAAGTTTATTATCATGTAACTATTTGTGTAAGAGGGGGTTCCCGCCCGCAACCTGGAAACATAGAAAATTGAATGGAATTTACTTTAGACATTTCATTTTTTTATGGCTGAACTCTTCAATATATATAAATATTTCAGTTACCTGTATGATATTAAAAATAGTTTATTATTTGAAATGTTATGTAATATTCGCAATTCGCATTCGCATTCGTGAATATTAAAACCAAATGTTCGCATTCGCATTCGCATTCGCGAATACGGAAAATTGACATTCGGTCCATCACTAACACACACACACGCAAACACACCACACACACACACACACAAAACACCACAACACACACACACACACACCCCAACCACACCACACACACACCCACACACACACACACACACACACACACACACACACACACACAACTAACACCGTTGTGCCGAAATCGAACTAAAACCATTGTGCCCTGAAATGTCAAATAAATTTAACGATCACTTCTTAAAAAGAGATGAGAACCAAAATATACTTGATGGAAATCACCTTAATTACTTAATCAATTCTCCTGCGTATTCTATGTATCTACCTCCTTTAAGCCACACTGAAACTGAAAGATATCTACAAGCCCTTAAAACTAGCACACCCGGAATTGATGATGTGTCACCAAGAATATTAAAACACACATCAACTTTATTGTCAACCCCACGGGCTCACATAATCAACCTCTCTTTAAGAACAGGAAATTTTCCCCACAGACTAAAAAAGGCCAAAATGATTCCAATATTTCAAATCGGGCAGTAATAATGACATTAACAATTATCGCCCCATTTCCATACTACCAGCTTTTTAGCAAAATATTCGAAAAAGTCATTGCAACCCGTTTGATTAATTACTTAGAAAATAATCAATTACTTTCTAAATACCAACATGGTTTTCGGGCACACCATTCAACAGAGTCAGGAATAATACAATTCACAAATAGTGTCTACAAGTACTTGGAAAAAAACATCATGTAGTCGGGCTATTTCTCGACTTATCAAAGGCCTTTGACTCTTTAAACCATCGTATATTGCGGGATAAACTTGAACATAATGGCATTAGAGGTGTACCACTGCAACTTTTGAAAGCTATTTAAGCAATAGGTCACAGTCAGTGTATTGTAATGGTAATTATTCTTCTTCAAAAACTATAACCACAGGAGTACCACAAGGATCTATTCTAGGACCATTACTTTTTCTTGTTTACATAAATGATATTGCAAATGCTAGTTCCAAGTTCAAATATACTATATATGCTGATGATACCAACTTGCTATTAGCGGATAAGGATATACTAAATTTACACAGAAGTTTAACTATAGAACTAGAATTAATTAATCAATGGATAAAAACTAACAAATTAAAACTTAATACTTCCAAAACTAACTATATCCTCTTTCAAAATCGTTCCTTAAACAATCATCTCCCTCCACTGTTCTTAGAGGGTGAAATTATTAAAAGTGTAACTCATACAAAATTCCTTGGGGTCCATATAGATGAAAATTTGAATTGGAGCTTGCAGATAAATGATGTATATTCCAAACTATCCCGAATGTGTGGCATATTATATAAGGTACGTAATCACCTCACAATCGAAGCTATGATCAGTATATACTACACGTTGTGTTACCCTCACCTTATATATTGTGTGTCAGTATGGGCATGTACTTGGCCCTCCTTCATTACCAAATTAAAAATAGCACAAAACAAAATTTTGAGATGTATATTTCATTTAGGTAAATTGATTCTACAGCCAATATATTTTCAGAACACAAGCTTCTAAATTTTACTCTATCCATAAATGCTTTCTTCTACTATACATTTTTAAAAGTATTACAAACAGAAAGGGAACTTCCATTTTTAACTTACAAGAAACCATTCACAGCACTAGAAATAATAATGTTAATTTAGTTTGTCCGCCATATCGAACAACTCTCTTCAGGAACAGCATCTTTTATTTTGGTCCTCAATTATGGAATACTTTACCAACTGACTTGAAAACTCTGTGTAATTCGGGTAGTATTCCTCAATTTAAATAAAAAAAAAAAAAAATTCTATTCACGCAACAAAATTTGTAGAAATACCACTCCATAAATAATGTAGATAGTGTCAAAGTTCATGAATCTGTTTTTCTCTCTTGTATACTGATGTATACTATAATGTATATTTGATGCTCCTCAGCTAAATTGTATTTTTTTTTTTAGAAATATATCTGTCAAGGAGCCTTGGCTCGACAGATTCATTCCAAAATTTATTTAAATTGTTATGTATATATGTATATAATTGCTATGGAAATAAACTTACTTACTTACTTACTTACTTACACACACACACACACACACACACACACACACACACACACACACACACCTTAGAGTGGTTGTCGAGAAGCCAACTGCTGTTTCTCAGGTCACTGTACAGATTGTTTCTTTCACGTTCGAGGCTCTTCATCAGTCGCAGCAGCTCAAACTGTTGATAGTGCAGCAAATGATACAGATTTGAATATATCAGCGTGTCAATAATTGAGTAGGAAAGAATCATCTGGTTAAAATGAGTGGATATGAAAAGCTAGCAGGTGGTGCAAAGGAGCAGGTTGTGGTCAGCATGTCATGATGAAGGACAGAATAGGGTTGCTTTGTAGTAATGAGGGCAAGAGGAGTTACCAACTAATGGTCGAGAGAAAAATTAATTAAGAACATAAGAACAGAAGAAAATAAGGAAACTACAAGAGGCCGTGAGACCTACACGAGGTAGGTCTATTGTTATGGAATAAGCCGCCTATAACTTACAGAAGTAGATAAAATTTGAAATCAATATTGGACAACTGAAGGCAGTAGGTTCGGCAAAAGAAACGAGAAAGCTGTGGAAAAAACAAAGAAACAGATAATGGTGAGAAAAAATTACAGAAAATGATGAGCATCAGTTGCCACTAATAATTCCAAATCATGATTTACTTATATGAACAAGGGAAAGGGGACCATCAGGACTGTAACAATTACCGTGGTATTTCATTGCTCAGCGTGCCAGGCAAGGTGTTTGTCCATCTATTGCTGACACGGATCCGCAGTCATCTGGTGAAGCATCAGAGACCTCAGCAGTCTGGGTTCAGGCCTAGTAAGTCAACAACGGACCGTATCCTAGCGCTTCGTGTCCTGGTGGAACCCCGACATGAGTCTCGACAGGGGATGCTTGCAGCCTATGTTGATCTCAAGAAGGCGTTTGACTCAGTGCAACGTGAGTCACTCTGGGATCTTCTGCGACTTCGCGGGATTCCTGCAAGGACTATTGGTTCGATGACTGGTCTGTACTCTGGGACTGAGAGTGCTGTGAAGTGTGGGAGAGGTGTCTTTTCTGTTAATACAGGAGTGAGGCAAGGGTGCGTCCTTGCCCCATCCCTTTTCAACACTTGTATGGACTGGGTATTGGGCAAAGTTGTAGATAAAAGTGATTGTGGAGCATCCCTCGGCAACACCAAGATCACTGATCTTGTTTTTGCCAATGATGCAGTAATCTTTGCAGAGTCACTGGAGGTCCTGGTGATGGCTCTCGAGGCGCTGCACGAGGAGGCAAAGCCTTTGGGACTTGAGGTCTCCTGGCTTAAGACCAAGGTCCAGGTGTTTGGAGGCTTACTAGATGAAACAGTACAGTCTGTTCATGCGTGTGGCAAGGACATTGAGATCTTGGAAAGTTATACATACCTTGGTAGCGCAGTCCATAATGTGTGGTTTCGTCAAGAAGTCTTACGGCGGATTGGCATAGCCCACGGTACGTGTTATGGACTCGCTCAGCAGGAATATTTGGCGTTGTAGAGTCGATACCTAAGCAGGAGGACAAAGATCCGGAATTTCAAGTCGCTTGTGATCCCTGTCTTACGTTATGGTTGTGAGACATGGACATTAAATAGCGACTTGAAGAGATGAATCAATGCCTTTGATAATATAATAAGTGTCTTCGCAGAATAATGGGGTATCGCTGGGATGATTACGTGTCAAATCAGCGATTGTACCGTGAGACTGAATCGAGGCCTACTACCGGCATAGACCGTCAGCGCCAACTTCGGCTATATGGGCATGCGGCACGCTACTCTGAAACCAATCCTTCCCATCGGGTTGGTTCTGTAAGAGAAAATCCGGCGTGGAGGAGGCCAAAGGGGGGCCCACAAGGCTCGTGGCTGGGGCAAGTTGATGTTTCTTGTCGAGAGCTGCTTGGTATGGGAAAGGAGCCTGCATGGGGATTCGCGCGTGGTGACCCCCGGGAGTGGCGTCGTAAGGTGGGCGAGGCGACGCGCCCCCCGGCGTATGCCCACAATGATTGATTGATTGATATGAACTATTGTACTCCTCACGTGATCATTTCCCAAATGATATAAGTTGTATAGTCTTCACGGTAATGTGACAATTTGTGAAATCAAATATAATATGAAATAAACATATATTTTAGATGAACATTTTGCGGTTCATATTGTTTCACTCACAGTTTAGCCTTAAATAACAATCTGTATATAGGTGAATTATAATAGTACTTTAGGTACTAATATGATTAAAAAGAAAAAATCACAAAAGATATACCAATATAACATTGTTAACATAACAATATAACATAAAGTTACGAAGATTGAACAATCTATACTACATTTCAGATATCGATATATTTTTAGTAATTGAAAATGAGCAGATGTTAAGAAAATTAAATATCCTACCAACTCACCTCGTTGTATTGATCAAGATCCTGGTCATAGGTGTACTCCTGACCTGCAAAAGTATATGGAAGTATGAGGCTTGAGAATGATCAGTGTGAATGATATGTAAGAACTTGAGGGGATGAGGCATGACATCTGTTTATCAACTTTTGTGCATCATCGTTATCATCATTATCATTTCTATCGCTAGTTTGCTACTTGGAAAAAATAGTATATTTCCTAATCGTTTCCGTAGAGGGGTACGTCTTTAAATAAAAACTCACCAAAATATACGATTTTTTTTACTGAATGGAAATTAGTATCACGCTTCGGCAAAACTGAAGGCTATAATATATATATATATATATAATATATATTTTTATATATATATATATATATATATATATATATATATAATATATATATATATATATATATATATATATATATATATATATATATATATATATATATAATATATATATATATATATAATATATATATATATATTATTGTTTAATAAATGTTGAAACATAAAAAGCTGCGTGTGTCACAGCCCCACGTCTACGGATTCATTGCACTCTTTCAGCACTTTAGTTCCAACCTATAACATGATAAAAGTTGCAGCTATTTGTCATAGTTCCTATGATTATTTAAATTAAAATAACTAATGCTCCAGGAACGACAAACTGGTGTCAGTTGTGGGGTTGTGACACTTGTAACGATTATGCGATTGCGATTAATAAGAACAGTGAATGTATGAGCGTCCATCTGTTAAATGTCCGACCAATCGTCAGAAAGATTTGATAGCGAGTTTGTATTGAGACACGGCTTCATAGACGAATTTGATAGTGGTGACAGTGAAGAGGAAGTAATTTTCAATATGACGGGTGTAGGTTCATCAGATGCAGATGCCGCCATAGGCGCTAGCATTTCACTTTCTCCCGAAGACCTGTCTATACTTCTCGCTAGACATACCTTAAATGACTTAGAAAGGGTGACGGGGCTTAAATATTTCTGTGATAGGACTGAGAGATATGCTCCATACCCTAACCTTCCATGCCACACAAATCCTAGACAGTTTTTCACAGACCTTGAATCCCGCACCCAGATAAACTGGGATGATACAGGACGACTAGAATTGGCTAAACAACACACACTTGGCAATGCACGCATATCCCTAGAAAACGCTATTAAAACTGTAGGTTTGGACTATCAGGCTGTGAGGGATGCCTATCTTAAATTATATCCTACTGATAATGAGCACAAGGCACAAGCAACTATTCTTGAGTCAGTAAAACGCAGACCGGGAGAAACTTTGCGTGATTTCTATATTAAACTTGACACAGCATATGGTGATTTAGCTCGTTTGGAACCCGGTCACGAGCAAGTGCTCAAAAGGAATTTTTGTAAACGTTTGTTGGAATGCTTTCCTCCTAGCTTTCAATATGGACTTACTCCAGCACAAGTTAAGGATCCATTGCAGATCCTTAAACAAGGATATGCGTAAGTACAAGCCTGTCCACAATACAAATTACTAGACTCTGACGTAGTTTAAGAGAAATACAGCGTTCATGCCGTAGTAAGTGTAGTATTCCGTAGTACTACTTAGAGGGGTAGCGATGGTTTAAGGGAAATGTGGATTAGAGCTAGTGTGGGAAATACTACCAGATATATTCCTCCTTATATCTTGGCTGAGAGGTTAGGCACGGAAACTTACAAAGTACTTGTAGCACTGCATCATCTCACAGGTTGTGATTCAACAAGCAAACTCGGCACAAAAGCATCTGGACTGAAAGCCAGTCCGTGTCACTACCTCCAAAACTTCCGAAAGCACCAAAATGAGATTGACTTTCCATTGATAGAAGAGTTTCTGGTTAATGTGTACAAGTCTGGAACACAATGCAAAACAATGGATGAGCTAAGATATCACCTCTTCCAACACAGCAAAAAGACTATCCTTGACCTACCCCCCAGCAGTCGTTCTATCAAGGGGCATATATTCTCAGGGCATTTTACCAATTTTGTACATGCAACTACACTGTCTGGAGAAAGTGTACCTTGATCCAAGGAATTTTGGGTACAGCGCGGCTGATGTCATCCTTGAGCCGGAACGATGTCTGGTCTTACAGCCAGATGACTTCCCAATGCCATGTAAATGCACGTCATGTGCCACTAAGCGATGTGTTTCTAGACAATATGAACTAATTTGTTGTCAGTACTGCAGCTGCCAAGCTTCTGACAAATTATGTAATAATCCAGCTAGTTAGATAAAGGATAGGTGCTGGATGATTATGTACTAAGTGGCCCCAGCTCACACGCCTCGTGAAAATTTGACTCATCATTTTCGTAAAATGGAACAATTTTCCAATTTATATTACATCCTTTTACTGTTAGGAAAAACAAACAAACAAACAAACTATTGTAAGATTCATTCATTCAGTTTCCCAGTGTAGAATCGAGTTTGATTTTTCCTTATGTACTTACGAGAGTAGACAAATATTCCAATTTGGTCACCGAGACCATCCTTATTCATCACTACTGCCCTTAGAAACCTATGTTTCCTTCAAAAAGGAAGCTAAGATAAGCGAGACTTTTCTGTTTGTACTTCTCATGTCCTAAACTTGAAGAAAGTGTAATGATATTTACCTCAGGTTTTAGTAAATTCATAATTTCTTTTAATTTGACCCTAAATGTTCACATGGACCTACATTATTCTGTTTGGTAGTTTTAAAAACTTCTCTAATGTATAATAAACTAGTACAGACTAAAAAACAATGAGGTTTTTCACTTCATATATTTTATTTTATTTTTTGTGTATTACAACCCTAGATTTTTCAAACATTTTGATATAACTTTGTATTTACGATTCTAATGAAAATGTTCATTGTGTAATCAACTTCACTTTAGCTAAATCTTGTAGCGGGTAGGTTAAGCTTTCTTTTGAGTGGTAATTCATTTCCGTACGTGTATTTGTTTAGGTGCTATGGCGATCGAAAGGAGGCTCACCCGTCATTCGGAGGGTCATTTCCGGAAAGCACAATTTTGACAAATCCGTGATTTATGAGATTATTGCCAGGTTTCAGATGAGCCACCCTCGTTAATATTATGCCCCAGGTGGTCCTCTACCAAAATCAGGTGAGTGATCTCGGGGCCCTCTCAAACATGAAAACACCCCTTGGTTCCTGGATTATATACAATGGTGTCCTAAGTAGAAAATGTTTAGGAAGTGTTAGCTAGGCATGAAGTGTTTTGATGTACTTGATTTTAGTAGTAGCTATATATATGTGTTAAATAAATTTTGAAACATAAAAAGCTGCGTGTGTCACAGCCCCACGTCTACGGATTCATTGCACTCTTTCAGCACTCTATGTAGTTCCAGCCTATAACATGATAAAAGTTGCAGCTATTTGTCATAGTTCCTATGATTATTTAAATTAAAATAACTAATGCTCCGGGAACGACATATATATATATACTAGCCGCAAAGCCGCCCTCCGGACGGACTTTTTGGCTAGCTCCTGCGGAGGGCTATTGGTGGGCCGAAGGCCCACCACCTGTGTTTGGTGGGCCTTCCAAACACAGACTCTCCAGATAGCCCCTTCTAACTTTCCTGAAATCACATCATCCCCAACCCATTCACTCACCCATTACCCATCACCCCCCACCCATTCACTCACCCATTACCCATCACCCCCCACCCATTCACTCACCCATTACCCATCACCACACACTCATTCACTCACCCATTACCCATCACCCCCCACCTATTCCCTCACCCATCACCCCCAACCCATCACCCCCCACCCATTCACTCACCCATCACCCCACACCCATTACCCATTACCCCACCCATTCACTCACCCATTACCCATCACCCTACATCAAGGTTTCTTCAATTCTCGCAACCCACTTTTTTCACAATTCTCGCTAATAGGCTGCTAACAAAACAAAAAAAAAAGTGATCGGATCATCTCATAAGTGGACTTAAAACCTTCCCCTGCTCGACCCGGTTCCAAAAATGTGCCATATGATGGGATTGCGCCACGGGGGGCGGAACCAATACCACACACACACACACACACACACACACACACACACACACACACACACACACACACACACATACACACACACACACACACTCTTGTTTCTCTTGTTTGTTTCTTGTTTGTTTTGTTTAGAGGGTAATGCCTCAGAGCCATAGTGATCTACCGCTGCTGCATATTAGTGTTGGCCGAAGCCACCACCCCGGGGGGGGGTTACAAGCCCCCGGCTGGCACCCGGTACCCATTCACTGCTGGGTGGACAGGGGCTAGGGATTTAAGAAAGACCACCCATCTATCTTTCGCTCCGCCCGGGGATCGAACCCGGGACTTCTCGGTTGTAAGCCGAGCGTGCTAACCACTACACTACGGAGTTCCCACACACACACACACACACAGACACACACACACACACTTTCGCTTATATTATTATTATATATATATATATATATATATATATATATATATATTATATATATATATATATATATATATATATATATATATATATATATATATATATATATATATATCATGCATGTATCTTATTCTAACGTCTTACAAAGACATTTTTGGGGGAGGCTGTAGCAGAGTGGTTAGCGTCTCCGATTGGCATTCTCGGTGACCCGAGTTCGATCCTTGAAGAAAACCAAAACCTTTCTGCACCGTTGAGTGGCCTAAGAACACCCACATGCCCTGCCCATTAACTCTACCTTCGATTGCGAGTGCATCGGAGGACACAGGGAGGCGGCATGAGCCCTCTTCTCTAATCACAGGCGTCACTATAAAAAAAAATCCTGCCTGCGCCACCACGGGCGAGGACCAACCATCACAGCCCTCAAGTGAACCTCTAGAGCCTACTATTCGAGCCCTGGGTCACCACTGCCTACAGGTGCTATAGGCACAAATGTAAAATAATAAAATAAAATAAATAAAAATAAAAATACTCAACCATTTCCTACATTTCCCTTCCACGAGTCTTGGAAACTTCTAATAGCCTCTGCATTTGTCCATCATGATCATGTGACGACTTTGGACGGTTCTTCGATGCCTGAGTTTTATGACAGAGTGAACGATCTCCGAAGTTCGATCGAAGTTCAATGCCTTGAGGTTTGTTTTGTGGATAGGCTCACTAAATCTTACAACTTTCTCGAGCAATCTTTCTTTCTGAATTTGTTATAGGCAGCTTCGCCAACAGCTTGAACATTCAACATATGTTTTCGGATGTCCTCTTTCATTATTTCCATGGTTAAGATATTGTGCAACATAGGTTCAGGTGTTGGAACGATGAAAAGGTTCTCGGTTCTCTCTATAACGGTCAGAATGGACTGAATATTCCTTTCATCATTTTCGGTCTTAGCTATATTGAATGCCCTATTGACCTCTAGGTCATATGACGTCATGTTAGCTCCACTCAGTTCCTGGTACAAATTTGTCACTGCATTTCATGGTAAATCAGCTCCCACCGTGCCACATACTGCTTTAATCTTGTTCTACCAATAATTCCAGCTGGACTCTTTTGAGACTTGTCGATTGTTTGTTCCAGTGCCATATCAGCTCCAGCTGCCTTGAATTTCCCTGGGGTCCGTTTTACCACAAAGGTCCCATCATTGAATGCTGCATATACTTCAGGGTTGGTCTCTGGTAGCTGGTGCATATCTTCCAAATACAGTGAACACCATCGTAGATAATTCGTAGAGTCAGAAGCAGCGAATAATAGGAGAAGATCTTGTATGGCCTGTAGTTGAAGAAAGAGTCCAGTTACCCAGTAAGAGATGCTCAACATTGGACATCAGAGATAATGAATGTATCCCAGTACTGGAAGGTTTCACTATGTGCCTTGAGGACTTGGATGAATTTATTAAAGGCACTTACTGTATAAGGTTTTCACAATTCCCTGGAATTGCTGTGCTGCAAGGCATTCACACTCAAAAGCAGTGGTTCCCAACCTTTTTTCTGTTGTTTCCCCCTTCAACCAATTCAACCATCCGGATTTCCCCCTTCATGTGGAAATGGAAAAAAGTAGCCAAAACACAATATTTACTTGCTCAATAACACAAGTATATAGACACTATACTCTATATCTATATATACCTGAAGAAAAGTCAATAGCCGCTTTCTAAGATTTTTTTTCTGTCAACTAAATGCTAGTTTTTTATGTCCCACAGGATAAATTTCCCCCTTAGAATCCTGACATTTCCCCCCAGGGGGAAATTTCCCCCAGGTTGGGAAATACTGCTCAAGAGGCTTGATTTTTCCCTTACTTTAAATTTCATGTTCTGAACTACTTTTAGTTCTTCTTTATACTTGTCCAAGTTGTCTTCCTCCTTCAAAAATTCAGTCCACTGTAACCGGCTTAAAGCTTCTTTCAGCATTTGCATTCCCCTTGGTGATCTAGTATAGTGTTTTGCATTCATTACAGAATCGACAACATTTGGGCCAAATACATTACTCTCTGTGAGAATTCTCTCTGCATCACTTCCCTTCAAGTATTTTCCAATGCATCCCAGAGCCACTTTTGTTATATGAAATGACCCTAAGTCATATTGAATCAATGTTCAAGAACATTGTACTTTGCTTAGGGCCTAAGCAAAGTACAATGTTCTGGATTGAGAACTTAATTGAGGACTTGAGGAACTTTAGGATAACCTAAGTAGTTGACAAGAAAAATTCAGGTGATTAAAGCAGAGATTAGTAAATGAAGTGCTGAATGCGGTGCGATATTCTGTGATTAGTGAGATTTGGAATAAAGCAAATTGGGAATAAACGGAGAGAGAAGAGAAAGATAGGAAGGAATGTAACCTGGTAAAGTTTGTTATCTGAGAGAGCACAGAAGGGACAGCTGAAGGGAGGAAGGAGGATGAACATAAGTTGATGTTGATGTCAACGAGTTTTGGGTTCTGCCGCAGCGGAGGGAAGGAACATCAACTCCGCCCGCTCTCGCCTCTCAGTCCATGTAATAAATATACGTAAATGAAAGAAATGCCTTGAAGCAGAATTTTACCGTCGGCATAGATATTTGCCTTAAAGCAGTAGGTATCGATGCAACGTTCCTTAATCCGATAACTGCGACAAGCCTAACATACATTTGCGGCTTTGTCGACGGTTGAAAGGCGGTTTAAGATTATTATTGAGGGCAGAGAGCTTCCCCAAGAGGTGTCACTCAGGCCGCGCCATTTTGATTTCATGGACGGCAGCGATCCTAGCGGACGGGGGGGACGCATGTCAAAATATAATTACTGTGTTACGGTGTTGTGCCTTTTCAATACCCTCAAGACGCAAATATATGTGGATGATGGGTGGGGTGTGATGGGTGATGGGTGGGGTGTGATGGGTGATGGGTGGGGGGTGATGGGTGATGGGTGATGGGTGGTGATGGTTGGGGTGTGATGGGTGATGGGTGGGGGGTGATGGGTGGGGGGTGATAGGTGATGGGTGGGGTGTGATGGATGATGGGTGGGGGGTGATGGGTGATGGGTGGGGAGTGATGGGTGATGGGTAGGGGGTGATGGGTAATGGGTGGGGGTGATGGGTGGGGTGTGATGGGTAATGGGTGGGGGGTGATGGGTAATGGGTGAGGTGTGATGGGTGAAAGGTGGGAGGTGATGGGTAATGGGTGGCGGGTGATGGGTAATGGGTGGGGGGTGATGGGTGGGGGGTGATGGGTGATGGGTGGGGGTGATGAGTAATGGAAGGGGTGTGATGGGTGGGGGGTGATGGGTGATAGGTGGGGGATGATGGGTGATGGGTAATGGGTAAATCTTAACTGGCACAACGATGGTAAGTGAGTGAATAGGTGATGGGTGAGTTAGGGAGATTATAGTCTCTTTTTTTTTTTCTTTTTTTACGATGCGAAAATTCCATTCTATCTTAAGGTCTCATGCTTAGAATGATGCCCATGTTTGCCTGATATTATGGTTAACTATGATAGAATACAACTGAAATTTAGAAGAAGCGTAGTATTCCCTTCTCCTGGCATCAAATATCAGTCAGTAAGTAGCAGGAGGTCAGGATTTTTCACGTCGTAAAAACAACAATAGAGTATAGTGAGTGAGAGGAAATCGGTGACTGTGTTCTTTAATGCTGATTGCCACACATGTAGCCATTTCTCTGTTGTTGGTTTTGCCTTTTATATTACGTATGGTCTCTTGTTCTTATCCTAACCTAATTCTGGATGGGTGTGGGGTGATGGGTAATGGGTGAGTGAATGGGTGTGGTGTGATGGGTAATGGTTGAGTGAATGGGTCCGGGGTGATGGGTAATGGGTGAGTGAATGGGTGGGGGTGATGGGTGAGTGAATGGGTGTGGGGTGATGGGTAATGGGTGAGTGAATGGATGTGGGGTGATGGGTAATGGGTGAGTGAGTGGGTGGGGGAAGATGGGTAACGCGTGTGAGGTAATGGGTGAGTGAATGGGTGTGGGGTGATGGATAATGGGTGAATGGAGGAATTTCCTCCCTTCTTTGATTCCTTCTTTCTTTCCTCGTCAGTTTCTCCTCTGACTATCTTCCTTACTCCTTATTCATCCTTTCCTTCCCTCTCTCCCACCTTCCATTATCACCCCATCATCACCAAAAGGAGATGAGATTCCCCCTCTTTCTGCAAGGGCGACTGTCAGAGCCTCTCCCTCGCTCTGTCTGTCCCACGTATATTATACAGTAATTTATAAATGCTATTTATAAATGTTATCTTCGTAAATGTTTGTTCTATAATATCAAATAAAAAACAGTAAAACACGCTAAAGAAATGCCATTACGAGACCCTGAAGAAATATGCATGAACTTATTATTCACTTCAACTCTTCGCCATTTAAAACTTTGCGAGTCAACATTTACCATGAAACATATCAATAGAAGCGCAATTGTATTAGCTTTCCATTGATATATTTCGTTTGAAGGGGCTTGAAGTGTCAAAGGCGGTAGGACAACCACTGCAGGTGACTGTACAAGCTCCTTGAAGTCCCGAAGTTGCCATCTGGTACTGGTGATGCCCAGGCCCAGGCGGTCGTTGATGCGTTGAAGAAGTGGGGCATCGAAGACAAGGTGGAAGCTTTCTGCTTCGATACGACAAGCTCCAACACCGGGCGTCACAAAGGGGCGTGCGCTCTGATCGAGCAGCTTCTTGGCCGGGACCTCCTTCATCTGGGATGTCGTCATCATGTCATGGAGCTCGTCCTGGCTGCTGCTTTCGAGGAATGCATGGGCGCTTCGTCTGCCCCGGAAGTTCTCCTATACAAGCGCTTCTAGCAGGGATGGAAGTTCATCGATCGATCCAAGTACGAAGACTCCACCACGAACGAACGAACCAGTGCGATGGTCTCCACATCAAGAGACAATGTTGGACCGACGGTGTCGCGGCCTGATGAACATCCAGCCAAGAGATGACTACTGGACTGACGAGCTGACAATGCTGTTCCTCGGCTCTCCCCCTTCTCGAGGAATCCCCTTTCTTGCTACTGGGAATGCACCAGGCCCGCCCGGCTGTCGAGGCCATCTACGCATTGAGATGTCCGCCCCGATGTCCACTCACGCCCAGAGAGGAGAAGGGGCTACAGAAGATGTGCGTATTCTTAGCCAGGATATACACGAAGGCCTGGAACAGTGCTCCAATGGCAGCGAGTGCACCTTGGGACGACCTGGTCCTCCTGCAGTCCCTGGTCAAGTACAAGAGCGTCGATGCGGGACTGGCAAAGGTGACATCACGAAAGTTCTCCACTCATCTTTGGTATCTGAGCGAGGAGCTCGTCGGGCTCACCTTGTTCGACAACGCTCTTCCCTCAGACGTCAAAGACCTGATGGTCGCGGCGATGCAGGAGGATGGAGAAGAGGACCCCCCGAAGGAGCCACGGTAACCCTGGAGACAGTCGAGTTCATGACTCTCGTTAGCTTCACAACGAAGACGATAAAGTTGAAGAAGCTCCATCTCCAGGACGACTTCCTCAAGCGCCCGGCTGCCGATTGGAAAAGCGATGAGTCATTCCATGCCGCTCAGGCTGCCGTCAAGCATTTGGCGGTAGTAAACGATCACGCTGAGCGAGGAGTCGCCCTGGTCCAGGCCTACTCTGGACAACTCACCAAGGACGAGGAGCAGCTTGGGTACCTCCTCCAAGTCGTCGAGGAGCACCGTCGGCGTCTCCCCAATGCCCTCAAGCGCACCATAATGGGGCAACAATGAGTGGCTGGTCACCATGATACCCCTGCGAGAAGCAGCTAATACCCATAATACATCTTGATATGGGGGGGACCCCTGCATAATGCATATAGATTATAGAGGGGAGTGATGAGTCATCAACAGTAGAGGTTATTGAGCGACCTCTAAATATTAACCAATTTAAAAACTATTTTACATGGCCTATTTTTGGTGGCTCTTTGGCGGGCCCTCCCAATAGTTTTTCAAAACTAACAATTTTACTCTATAGATAAGGACCACCCTAATATTATATATATATTATAATATTATATATATATATATATATATATATATATATATATATATATATATATATATATATATATATATATATATATTATATATATATATATATATATATTTTATATATATATATATATATATATATATATATATATATATATATATATATATATATATATATATTATATATATATATCACAATATATGATGATTTTTCCCCCTTTTACGATTTCAAAATACAAGACCATATAAACATACGATTGAATCATCTGTAATCTTCTTGAAAACAAAGACAAAAAGACAAAGAGAAACATGTTACAAAGCATCATTTAATCTGAGTCCTCTTGGGAATTTATATTAAAAAGATTCCGACAAGCTCCAGCGCTACAGCCACAACCACCAGTGCATCGCAGCTGCTTTGAACGGCATTGACATCTGGTTGAGTCACAGGTTTTACACTGGCATTTCGTTAGTTGAAGGTACTCAATGGGAAATGGTTCTTCAGTCATTAGCTGAGGTAGTATTTGTTCTGTGGAAGGATCTTTGTACCAGCCATTCCCAACAGGGGAGGGGATATCTGGTTGTGCAACCAGTGACAAATGCCACACAATACACTGGTGGTGTGCTCGCCTGATGTACTGTTGTAGAGAAGACTGGGTCGGTGGCAATTTGTCAATGCCCTTTGCACCTTTGTTGAATAGCTTGAAACGAACATCGTTGATCTGTGTGTCATTTTCTGAGTACAATCTGCAGATGAACTTTTCAACTTTGCGCAGTGTTTCATCACTGAGAGTCCCATGTCCAAGGTTGTCCAGCAGTGAAAAGTGCTTTATGAGTAGGCTACCTTCTAGGCAGTTGTTTTCCCAATACCAAACAATTGACTAACTGTGTCACACCCAGTTAGTGCGTGGAAGGCTGGAAGAGTATTGCAGAGGGCTTGATTAATGTCTATGGTGTGTACACTGTACAGCAACATACATACGTTGCTTTGCTGTGCCAGTCCGAAACCACACTTCAGGGGAAAGCTGATTTGCAAAGTGCACCAACAGTACAAGAACATCAGTGTCTCTTGAGTTGACAACAATTCGTTGATACCCTTGTGCTGCTAATGTTCTGGCATGCAGAATTATTCGAGTGTCTGCCTCATCATGATTGGATCTGAGTGCACTGACATCGGTTCCCAGAGATGACTCAGCTGCTGTTCTCTCATGGAATCCCCCAGCTGTTACAGCGTCACAGTTCTGCAAAGTTGACCTTGCTCGACTCATGATCTCCATACTCAAAAAAGTTTCCAAATCCTGTTTGTTTTCAGGGTGATCAATGAATTGCTTCCAGTTAACAGGTAATGTTAACATCTGCATTCTCGATTTTTCGGCGGATTGGTCTGTTTTTCCCTGTCCGTTGAATTCGTGTTGGATCCTTGATAGCACTGACTACACAACGGTCAAAAACAACGTCAACTCGATAACATGTTTCATTGAAGTGGCTGAATACTGATGTTGCAAACACAGCTGCCAGCTGTCCAAAGTTTCTGCCATTTGCTGGCTTACCAATTGCTTGAACAAGAGCTTGTCCATCAATTATCACGCATGATTTATGATTTGTGCGTGGAAGTTGATTTTCTACAGTTGCAGCTGACTTAAGAATTTGTCCAAGAACTGCCTTGTTAGTTGATCGTAGTGCTCTCGATGTGTCTGCCAGGGAAAGTGGCACTGGTGACAATTTATGGGAAAGGATTTTCTTAAGGTCAACATGGCGGCCAGCGTCTTTTGAAATGAGCAAGCGTTGAAACAGGTTTCGGTCTGCTTTGACAGATTTTTCTTTGTGTGACATGATAGTTAGCATGGTACATTCTGAAAGATTATAAGTGATTAATTCATACTTTCTATTCAACTCATTTCAACATATTATACTTCACCAACTTCACCTTGTGTGAAATCATAGTAAGTAGGATTGAGCACCCATATTATTTGTTATTATTTTTGTTAAGCTGAAAATTATTATCTTACCAATCTTAATATTTTTTCTGTCATTATATACACTAAAAACGTTCATACATGCCAAATTTCATAATGGTAGCTTGCAGAGAAACAAAGATATGGTGATTTAGTGAAATTCGCCAGCCGCAGCTAGGGTGGTCATTTTGTTTTTCATTTAAAAAATTAATGAAAGCCTAAATCAAGTGTCATCCACCTTAAAAGTGTTAAGTATGGGTCATATTAACTGGCTGACATGGGTGACAGCT
>JACEEZ010003235.1:137578-162578 GCA_016584305.1 Chionoecetes opilio
AGGAAAGAAATCTTTATAGAATTATGTAATCATGGTAAGTGTCTATTTTTTTTTTTTTTTTGCGATGATTATAATATATGATATAATCCAAGATGACTAATCTGTCTTAATCTAATATATTTGTTAATGTTTCAGGATTCAATGGCACGGGTACTGCCGAGATACAAAGACGGTGCTGAAACTTACCTAAGGGATACAAGAAAAGAAAAAAGAAAGAAAAAAAACCTAATGAATGAAGCAAAAAAAAAGCAAAAAAAAATAATGAATGAAAAAAGAAAAAAAATGAACAAACACAAGCAGCAGTAAGAAGATATTCAAAAGACACCATAGAAGCAAAAAAATGAAAATATCACAACAAGCCTACCGATATTAAAAGGTACGTCAAGGTATTATTTTAGTCTTCATTTTGTGCGCCTTTAATTGGCGTTCAGGTAAAGCCGGTTCCCACCTTCCCGCTTGTACGGCCGCCGTACAACAACAAAGACGTCACAATGACGTCACAACAAAGTCTACCGCACCGCCGTACCGCTGTACGGCCGCCGTACAAAGTTAAATTCAAGTCATCTCTCCCACTCGGCGGTGTCCGCTCAAGCGGAGTTGCCAACTGTGCCCAGTTACCACAAATACCACTCAAGCGGTGATGATGGTGACGTCATTGTTGAGGTGTGTTGTTGTAAGACGGCCGTACAAGCGGGCTGATGGGAACCGGCCTTAAGAGGTCATTTTCCTTCCAAGGTAATTATTATTTTCTTCCCGGAATAACTTTTTTCTTTCAGGGAATAACCTTTTTTTTCTTACAGAAATAATCTTTTTCTTCTTACTCTTTCTAGCAATGATACTCTTTTCTGAGCATTTTAAGGGAAGAAGCCTCTCAGGAGGACTCGCGCGTTGGTTTTTAACAATACAGGAATTCAATCCAATGTTTAAGTACTTGCCAGGTCGAGCCAATGTGGTGGCTGGTGCGCTTTCTAGAAATGTACATGTTGGAATGGTGACGGAAAAGTCCCCTGTAGTTCAAATTTGTTCACTGCATGAACTAGCTGTTGCCCAACGTCAGCATGACGTATGGAGTAAAGTTATATATGCTCTGGAATCGGGTGATCAGTCAAATATACCTAAAATCCACATTCGCTTTAGAAGAATAAGGAGACGCGGTTGCGTGCGTGCAACCTTTACTGGGTGTGTTTACAACTGAGTCTGAGTGGCCACTGGAGTCTGGACACGGGCTGCTGGCTGCCGCCTTAACGGCTTAAGGCTGATTCACACTATACGTAACGTGACCGGCACGTAACGTACCGGTCCGGACTGTAAAAATATTCTTCAATGATAAACCATTGGTGTATTCACACTAGAGCGGACCGGCACCTGACCAGCACGGACCGTCACCGGCAGTTGCCGATCAGGATTCTCGGCGAGAATATTTTGCTGGTCCGTGCAGGTTACGGTCCGGTCCGGAGCATGTCTGTGTTGGATAGTGTGAACATGGTTCCGCTACCTACCAGCACAAACCGGTTGCCTCAGTTGAGTTCCCGTTCTCATATGGTGCACTACTATGGATGAAGATAAATTAATTTCACTCGTGCAAAGCCATGAGTGTCTTTACGACATGTCCCACAGAGATTACAGCAAAAATGGGAAGAAGGATATAATCTGGGCTGAAATATGGAACAAATTACAACAATCATGAAATTGATGTTATATTTACTTAAGTCAATCGTTTGATATCATACAGTAAAAGTATTTAGGCTACAATGAACATTTGACAAATGAATTCAAAATGTAACAATGTAAAAAGTAATGTAAATGTAAAAATAGATATATAATCAGCTGTTTCAGCACAGCTCCATCACTGTTACCGTGTAATATAGTTAATGTAGCATCAGCGAGCAATCAGTTTGCGAGCAATAGCGAAAGCGATTTTTCCTGTTACAAGAACAGGAGTGTACTACGACCGTAATGCCGGAGACCTGACGGTATAGTGTGAATACACATGCTGGTGGCTGCCGGTGACGTGCCGGTGCCGGTCACGTTACGGTCCGTTTACGTGCAGGTATAGTGTGAATCATCCTTTACGCGTCCTGTGGCGGTGTTATGCGAAATCCCTGAGTTGCGAGATCCCTGTTCAGTTGGCCTTCTGATTATGCACGGCGGCACTTCAACACAGCAGCAGTGACCGTAAGGATAGGGAAAGGTCAGGTTAGGTTAGTTATACAGAAAAACAGGTAAAAGGTCAGGTTAAGTTAGGTCAAGTATAGAGAAATACAGGTAAAAGCTTATTTGCCTGCCCTTTACCTAACCTAACGGTCCCTGCTGACCGTTAGGTTAAGTAAAGGTCAGGTCAGGTTAGATTAAGTATACAGAAACAGGTAAAAGCTTATTAACCTAACCAAACCTGACCTTTACCTAACTTAACGGTCACTGCTGCTGTGTTGACGCGGGGCCGCGCATGCGCAGAAGGCCAACTGAACAGGGATCTCGCAACTCAGGGATCTCGCATAATAGCGGCGTGGCCCAACGTATCTTACATCTCCCCCAAGATATAAATGTGCGTGCACACGGTACATATCTGATGATAAACAGGAAAAATTTACCCAAATATATTCCATCCCACTGTCTTGAAAAACAACACGACCCAAATATGTACGCAATCGCACACACACACACACACACAGGTACACACGTGCTTTAACACTTCTCTGTCACAAAGTCAGTCCACCTGTCCACATCCACTTGGGTCGTGTGACAATTCTCCTCGATCGTTGCATCGCCTCTGACTGGAGTGATGGCTGGGGGATCCTTGACGAGCGATCGGGTGACGATAAGAGAGGCGTGCTTATCTGAAGATGTGTGGCGGCTCGTACCACACGCAGGTGCCTGCGATTACGTCGTGAGAGACCGCCACTCCCATCTAATTTGACCGTGTACTGACGGTATGGGAGGACCTCAGTGATGACGCCGCGTCTGTCCCAGACGTTGGTAGCCTAGTTTTGCATCCACACTTGGGTACCAAGCGACAATGGAGAGAGGGTCCTTGGCGATCCCTGCCGCACCATGATGTCAGTGCATGTGTGTCGTCGGGCCGTGTCAAGTTCTCTCTCGCGGAGGGCATGTTTCCATTGCTTGTCTACCTTGTAGTGCTGTCGTGGGATGGTATGCCGTCGCGCAGGTGTCTTCCCGTGGCTAGCTGTGCCGGCGACTTGTTCACGCCGCGCAGGGGCGTGTTCAGGTATTGCAGCAAAGCCACTGAGACTCTTGTCAGCGTCAAGACTACCCCCAGTGCCTATGTTCGCGCGGAGCAGTCTCTTGGCAGTTTTCACGGCTGCCTCTGCCCGGCCGTTGGACTGGGGGAAGTAGGCGGATTCAGTTCTCATTTCTACTCCCTACTTCTTGAAGAACGTGCACATGTCGTCGCTGGTTAAGTTAAGGCCGGTTCCCATCAGCCCGCTTGTCTTACAACAACACCGCTCAACAATGACGTCACCATCATCACCGCTTGAGTGGTATTTGTGGTAACTGGGCACAGTTGGCAACTCCGCTCGAGCAGACACCGCCGAGCGGGAGAGATGACTTGAATTTAACTTTGTACGGCGGCCGTACAGCAGTACGGCGGTGCGGTAGACTTTGTTGTGACGTCATTGTGACGTCTTTGTTGTTGTACGGCGACCGTACAAGCGGGAAGGTGGGAAGGGTTACTGGGCCAGAAGCCACAAAACACTTAAAGACCTTTTTTTGGTCGTTAGTCCAACGACGGAACCCACAGCGCGGAAAATTCGTCGATTTCGTCGTTAACGTGCACACTGGCCAACGACTGCTCAAGACCGGTATTAGCAGAGGTCGGAAGTCTCCAGACATGCTCATTATTGCTTGGTATGCTATGAAATATCTTTTTTATAGGTGAATGTAGACATATGATTGCATTTGGATGGATATTATTCATATATATGAGTAAAGAGATGAAATACAAGCAAGGGACTCATCTACGTCTGGCAGCGCGGCCTTCGGCAGCAGCAGCAGCAGCAGCATGAAGCCCGTGAGGTGGATATCAACACCAACTTCACGAAGGGAGATAGATGTCTGGTAATATTTAGTAGGGGAGCGAGAACCCTTGAGGAATCCTATGATCCCTGGTGCTATCACAGGCGTGGGAGCTGACTGTCTTCTTCAGGAAGGCACAGGTGAGGCGGATAACTGCGGGTTTTTACTCAAAAGTTTTGAGTGGCGGCTGGAGCCGCCAGCTCCTCCGCCACTGTAGGTTTGGGCAGGATTAAACGTCTTATTACTCGTTATTATACAACTTAGTGATTATGGTGAGATGTTATATATACTTGTCATTATCTAAATCAATGTAGCACCGTGTGTCACCTTAAATAAGGGTGATTTAAAGATGTTATGATGAGGTGACTGATGGCAAGGCAGAGTGACGGAGAGGCCTTGCCGCGGGCCTCTCCATATCACAAATATTCACTATTTCAACCCACACACACATGCACCTTCTACCACCAAAACACTAGCAACACAGGCTCCTTACTTATACATCTTACTTTCTGATACTTTAAAACTCCTTAAAACGCAAGCATTCCGAATAAAACGAGAATTAGTTTGAGATGACGGAGACAAGGCGGGGAGAGGCAGTCTGGCATGCCATTCTTCCCCGGAAATATGTCTCGCTGACTTGTGATTGGTCGAGAAGTTTTAAAAACTGTTTATCATTGGCTGGTGGCTGATGACGCGCTTGATGACGTCATTACTCGCCTTAGCCAGTCAGCGCCTTCCGACACGTTAACGACCGAAAAGGGAGGCTTTGTAGCTTTCGTCGTTAGGAAACGAAGTTCGGAGAGATCGTCGTTGCTGGCCCAACTACCTTTGTTGCTGGCTTCCTGCCCTGGGGCGTGGGTGTCAGGGTGAGGGGCTCAGCTGCTTGAGACGGCGCGTGGGCGTTGCAGGCCTCGCAGGTGTCTCTGTGGTACTACAGGTCACCCTCCATGCCAGGCCTGTCTCGCCCTCCGAAACATGCCGTCGAGTCCTTGGTGACCCGCGAGTAGGTTACAACAGGTAGCAGGCGGCTATCTGTTGACGGAGTGACTCAGGTATCACCAGGCGGATGGATCCCTGGTCGAACGTATAGGGCTACGTTACTAGTCCTTGTGACATCGCCAGTCTGTCCCTAACACCGTCGACGACTCGTCCCAGCTGCTCACGAACGCGCAAAAAAAAAGCCGTTACGACCTTGAGTCGTGTCGCGTTCGTCCCTTGAGTCGTGTATGTGTGACAGGGGCTTAAGGAAATCAACCGCCGCGTTAATGCCGCCCGCAAACAGTTCCGTCTCCTTCCTTTCCCTTCCACCCACAGCTACCTCCAAGGCGTTGTTCGCCATACACAGGCAGTCAAGACCACTTTCTTGTCAGCATGAGCAAAGCAAAGTTATACCAAAGTTAACGGGCTTTAGGATTAGAGAAAATATGTGGAATGTATGCCTCCATGCCAGAGACAATGACCTCAGTTATGCGCTCTATATGCAAATCAGCATGTACGACACAGTCAATATGACACCACCCATTAACAAGAGCCTGATAAATAAGCGCGCTTTTATTTCAAAATATATAACAGAAAGATATTACAATTGGTGTATATCATATCACTTAGAGATAACAATTACAGATATGATACAAGAAATTAAGCATACTCACCTCGATTAACTTTTTCCTTGGTTTTGTCAACCTCATCCAGGTACCATTCCGTTTGTTCATCCAGCTTCTTATTGAGTGCCACCTGAGCCTCGCACCGCAGCTTAAACTCGCTCTCTGATAGGAAAGAGATGTAAATCAATGAACAGTAAAACTTGCTTAAAGTAACATGTGATTTAATCTTGTTAAAAAGTACATATTATATATAATATATATATATATATATATATATATATATATATATATATATATATATATATATATATATATATATATATATATATATATATATATATATATAATATATATATATATATATATTAATATATATATATATATATATATATATATATATATATATATATATATATATATATATATATATATACAGAGCTGGGCAGTATTTAAATACAATTGTATTTAAATACGTATTTAAAAAAATTGTGTATTTAGAATTGTATTTATAAATACATTGGTTTTCATGTATTTAAATACAGTATTTAAATACTTTAATGAGTATTTAAATACATTGTATCTAAATACTCATCATATAAAAATGCAAATACTTTTTTATCAGTTAATTACTCAATAATCTCAATTACTCAACTTAATTAATAAGTTAATTAAATATACAATAGGAAAGTATCCTTTATCATTTATCAAGCATTTTATATTGTTAATCATGAATTACTAAATACATGTTAAAATTTGTCTGTATTTATAATGTATTTACAAATGTATTTAAATACAATTGATGTATTTAGTATTTAATATTTAAATACATTCGTAAAATGTATTTAGTATTTAAATACATTCAATGTATTTAGTGCCCAGCTCTCTCTCTCTCTCTCTCTCTCTCTCTCTCTCTCTCTCTCTCTCTCTCTCTCTCTCTCTCTCCTCTCTCTCTCTCTCTCTCTCTCTCTCTCTATATATATATATATATATATATATATATATATATATATATATATATATAAAACAAAAATAGCCCGCTCAGTTGCCAGTCCCTATAAAGAAGACAGTAAGAGAATAAAGAAAGAGGGCGTATAGAGTAGAAAATTTGGCCAATTTAGTTCAGGAGGTGTCTTGTCATTCCTCTCTTTAAAAAAAATAGTCGTAGAAAGGTGGAAAAATAGAAACAAGTAGAGAGTTCCAGACTTTTCCAGTGAAGGGGTGGAGAGACTGAAGATACTGATTAAATCTTTCATTAGGAAGATGGAGAGAAGACGGATGAAAATATGTAGAAATCATTGTGCAGCGAGGCTACGGGAGACGGGAAGGCATGCAGTTAGCAAGTTCAGAAGAGAAGTTATCATTAAAATAACGGTAGAAGATAACAAGAGAAGCAATATTGTGGCGGTGATTTAAAGATTGGAGACAGTCAGTCAGAAGAGGTAAGTTGTTGAGGCGAAAAGCTTTTGATTCTACCGTGGAAGCTGTTCAGCCTGATAACCTTCCACTGATAGCTGTTTGGAAGGTTAGGTTGAGTATATAGGTGAAGAAATTGGGTTATTGAGGCATTGACCAAAATAAGGTTTGCTTTGCTCAAATCGGAAGATCAGAATTTGCATCTGTCCGTGAATCATTTCGTTCCTGTTGAGTTGGACGCCTAAAAACGACGTTGAAAAATGTAGGGTAGAATCATCAGCGTAGGAGTGGATAGAACAATGAGATTTTTTTCTACGTTGGAGCCTATAGCACCTGTAGGCTTTTTATTTTCATTGAGGGCTCAGGTAGTTGGCCCTGCACATTCTGGAGGGCTGTGATGGTTGGCCCTCGCCCGTGGTGATGCAGGCTCGATTTTTATAGTGACACCTGTGATGGTTTTCTGTGATGGTTTGACCTGAGGCTCATGTTGCCACCTGGTGCCCTCTGCCGCACTTGTAGTCGCAGTCGAAAGGTGAGGTTCATTCAGCATGTAGGTATCTTCAGCCACTCGACGATGAAAGAAACAGTTGCTCCTGGCGGGACCTTTGGTCACAACTACCAGGCTCTTTCTTACCCACCACGTTAAAGATGGTCAAAAGAGTTACCCCCGGAAGGGTTCGAACTCGTGACATTGAGGTCACCACTCTAAGACGCTAACCACAGGCCACTGCCTCCCCATTTGGCCACCGTCTCCCCAAAGAAGTTAAACATAGAAGATCAGTACTTAGTGAATAATAGAAAGAGAGTGGGTGTTAGAACAGAACACTGAGGAACACCACTATTGATAGACTTAAGAGAAGAACAATGACAGTATACTACACTCTACAGTATACGCTGCTATACAACGGATAGAAAAGAATCTTAAAGTAATCATCCACACCATTTCATCACTCCTGATTTAATGCATTCAAAATAGAACCATTATCGAATATATCAACAATATGGTCACTTTTTGAATCCAGTCAGCCGTTTTGAAATAATCCGCAATAAAAATCTGCAAATTCTTCCAGCTTCCAAAACGTTCCTGACGACTAGTAGACAACGTACCATGGCTCGGTGACGTCACGAATGGCAGTCCCCTCCCCCAGCGGTAATCCAGAAGCACGTAAACACAGAAATACATATAGTACTTGAAGAAATTTGGGTGTTTCTAATAATAAAAAAATTGCGATATAGCATATACTGCATCCTTTATGGGTGCAGCAAGAAAGCTGTGCCTTTCCAGAGAGCTTAGCACCCGTTTCCGACCGATACAGCCACGATAAATGTGTAGAGATGGTTTGCGTGCCGGGGAAAGGCAGGTTGTGTGATGCAGTTTGTCGGCCTCCCGGGACGTCTTCAGCAAGTCGCGCAGCGGCTGGAATGGGGCTGATTTTTTCCCCGCGTTTTTTATGAAAGTCATGTTTTTACGGAAATAAGGCATGGAAATTTATTATTTTCTGTGGATTAGGTGTTTTGAATGAACATTCAGCATACTTATGCAAAGAAAAAATGGGTCTGAATGATTACTTTTAGATGATGAAGCACAGATGTGACGGTTTTCTTTCATGTTTAGCTGAGATGAGAAGTTATTTCTTTAGTGTCTAACACAGTGATGAACAGGTAAACGACACATCTCAGGGTGATTTAGACGTTATAATATTTCTAGAACTGGTTAAACAAACTTTACAATGGCTTTGTTCAGTACATCTGTTCAGATACCTGCCTGGTGTTTACAACGTGATGTTATGCAAACATCTGTTTATCCCTACTACAAAAGGCAAAGTTCTTATTCGCGGTATTTCCATAAATATTTCACTTCTACACAAGGTAGATGAAGATATTCATACCATAGGCATTACACACGTTCACCATGTCAGGTGAGGCGGCAGTATCAAGGGTAGCTATGACACCCTCGATACTGCCGCCTACTACGTAAATAATAGTGGTTTTTTTGTTACTTTTGCAAAGTCCCAGGACATACTCTGTCGCACTGTAGATCAGTTGACTACGCATGGCACTGCATATATCACAATTCATGGACACATAGCACTAACGAGTGCCGTGTGGTGCGACACATGCGACAGCAGCCCCCCCCCCCCCCCAGCCATCGGGGGAAGGTATTGGCACAATACAGGACCCCCCTACGTAACACATATATACCCATACATAACATGTCATACGTCATGTCATACATACATAACACCCATACATAACATGTCCCTCATACAGAAACTTAAAAGATAAAAGTAAGGTAGGCTTCACCAGAAATTAGCATGGTAAAACAAACTTTTCCCTTACCCATGTCAGACAAGGTAAAACCTATTGTTACAGCTCCTCTTAATCTTCAAGCATTTACGGGATACCTTGAAAGTGACATAACGGCAAATGATGATGATTTAGCCGAGGTACTAATAGGAACATACCATTTATACGAAGTCCTAACTGTGCTTGTCATGCACAAGGACAAGCAATTAACTGTTTTCATGGACGCAGGTGCAGGAGCAAATATCATGGACATAGATACGTTGAATGCATTACGTAAACACACAATTTCTGTCCTCTTTTTGGAACCTATGTCAATCATAATTTGAGGAATTCATGCCTGCAAAGCATGTGATACATGTCTCCATGTATCACAGGGATTAACATTCCCTGCTGATCTCCTGATAGGTATATCAACAATGAGGGAAGAATACATTGAAGTTTGTCCACACCTACAAGGGATTAGGTGTTATGGAACATTTTAACTGAAAAAAAAAAATCCATCACCGATGTTTACATATTTAGTACTGCAACAGTGCAAGCTCCTGAAATTGACATTAATGCAATTAACAGCGTGCCCGAGCGGCCATCAGAGGTAACAGCTCACAGTGAAATAGATTCACTGAATAACACTGAGACTGACTCTTGTTCTAACCTTACTGTACTTTATCCTTATATATATATATATTATATATATATATATATATATATATATATTATATATATATATATATATATATATATATATATATATTATATATATATAATATGTGTTATTAAGCATTTATCTGCATACAATCTTCTACTGTATATGCTCGTCAATGCGGTTTCCGTAAAAAGCATTCTACTGGTGATCTTATAGCTTTCTTAATAGAATCTTGGTCATACTCCTTTAAGGGTTTCGGTGAAACTTTTGTTGTTGCCTTTGACATATCAAAAGCTTTTGATAGACTCTGGCACAAATCTTTAATTCTTAATTTACCCACATTCGGGTTATATCTTTCTCTCTGCACCTTCATCTTAATTTTCCTTGCAAACCGTTCTATTGCAGCTTTGTACTGCAGACGGTCATTATTCTTCGCCTAAGTATATCACTAGTTGTGTTCATCAGGGTTCTGTCCAATCACCCACTATCTTTCCATTAATTAATGATGTTCTAAGTCTAACTCTGCCCTATCCACTCCTACTCACCATGATTCAACCCTGCATTTTTCAACGTCGTTTATTAGACGTGCAACTCAACAGGAACTAAATGATTCACGGAGGGATGCCACACAGCGCATAACTTCTGATCTTTCTATAATTTTTTATTGTGGATAAGCAAGGCTTATTTTGTTCAATGCCTCAAAAACCCAATTTCTTCACTTTTTCTTCACCCTTTTAATGTTTTATGATTCTCACATGTAAAGTGTTTGGGTAAAATGAAGACATTATGTACTTACCTGTGAGCTTCCTATTAATCAATAGTGTGAAAAGTTATGTTTATGTGTGAAGAGAAGGAAATGTGTTCCATACTTCTGTTGAAGTCTGAGTGACTGTAAACATGATTACTACATGTATTTAGTTCACACACACACACACACACACACACACACGCACACACACACACACACACACACACACACACACACACACACACACACACACATACACATAGGTACTCCGTGGTGTAAGGGATAGCACGCTCGGTTCACAACCGAGAAGTCCCGGGTTCGATCCCCGGACGGAGCGGAAACAGATGGGTTGTTTCCTTAAAACCCGAGCCCCTGTCCACCCAGCAGTGAATGGGTACCGGGTGTTAGCCGGGGTTTGTGACCTGCTCTCCGGGGTGCTGGCTTCGGCCAACACAAAGCACTATACTAAGGATGAATGATACAAATGTTGATATGGAGACGGGGCCACACGAGCATTGCTCTGGCCCTGTAAAATACAACTAGATGAATACAACTAGATGAATACACACACACACACACACACACACACACACACACACACACACACACACACACACACACACACACACACGTACACACACACACACACACACACACACGTACACACACACACACACCTTCCTCTTGGCCGTGATCGTGGCGGGCCAGTTGTTGCTGTAGCTCGTCGACGCTGTGTTGCAGGACATCCACAGACCACTGTATGGTATCTCTGCGGGTATACGGACACGTTAAATTATATAGATTATTAAATCAAGCATTATGCTAAGTGGTCACATGTACACATTAATAACTTTTTTATCCTATAATGCGATGAAATTCTGCATACAAAAACCATTACTGAACAATCCCAGGCGCCATGGATCGTTTTATCAGAATTAAGTTTGCATTTGTGCGTCTGTATATATATATAATTGATCAGACCGGAAAAAAGTACCAGAAAAGTTTTTGGGGACGATAGAGTTACTAGATAGTCTTGTCTACTCTGATATATTCAGTATATTATACTAAAGCATCTAGTATAGTTGTAGTATATCCTTTTAGCACAAATGGTAATAAATATTCGGTTAAACAACGAACCCGAACATCATCACAAAATATTGATCTTATGTGTATGTGCATGCTAATGTTTCTGGATAAAGAATAGCTCATAAAAACAAACAGTTATTTATTATACTTCTTATTTTTGGGAGAGCCAATTTTCACAATCGCTCCTTTTGGGGGGGCTATGCCTCGGTAGCTGTGATGGGGGGAGAGGGGGTCTTCTTTCTTCTTACTTTCTTCTTCTTTATCTTCTCTCTTCTCTTTACTCTTTCTTGCTATTGAGATATTCTGAGGGGAATTCCTGAAGGGGCAGTCTTGGTCAAGGGGGAGTGTCGTGAGGTGCCCTGTTGACAGGAACTTGCATTTGGCCGTATGATGGAGCCAGGTGATGCTTTTATGGGGGGTTAAGTCTAGACCCGACAGAGGCTTTACATTGCCCTGGGCCACAGTTATATTTTGAAATCCCGTCAGTATATGTCCTTCCAATAGACATAGGACTCAGGCTGGTCATCATAATTCAGAAATAAATAATTTCCTTTTTCCTTGATCCGCGCGGATTCGAACCGTCGCTAACCCCAGATTTGCACCCAACTTGGCGCAGTTAACCAATTGTGTCAATAA
The DNA here is from genome assembly GCA_016584305.1 of Chionoecetes opilio. Lineage (NCBI taxonomy): Eukaryota > Metazoa > Arthropoda > Malacostraca > Decapoda > Majidae > Chionoecetes > Chionoecetes opilio. Next base: position 150,051 of record JACEEZ010003235.1, read on the forward strand.
GGATGTCCCACTTGACTAAGTGGTTCTGGTGTATTTATGTTCATTACATAGCCACCTCCTTGGAATCCGCCAGTGGTTATGTTGGTTATTAATTACCTTAATGTGACACCTGCCACGTGGCACGCTGAAAGAAAGGGTCCAATCCTATCTCAGGAGTTGCATTAAGTGGCACGTGGCACATGCAACATGTCAGTTACTCCGGAGTGAAAGGTTTCATTTTATTCAAAAGGTTTGTTTTTAAGTGGCATGCCATATGCAACGGACCTCTTTGGTGTGAATATAAAGGAGAGCAGCTGCAGCTTGCCCTCTAAAGATAGCACCTCTTTCTAATCACACTACACTCCATGCACTTTACACACTGACACTCTCTTCACTCCAAAATTTAGATAACCATGAATATGTCCCTTAGAGCAGCCTCGAGATCCCTATCTGGTTAGGAAACCACAAATGTCCCCAGGTTTGACCGATCTAACGGTAATGACATGAGGTGTCTTGCTACTTCCTCTACATTTCTCTAAACAAACCTCTTTAACATTCGCGGCAATATCTAGCCTCCAATCTCTGAAACATCACGTCTTCTTTTTTAAGCCTCATCTTCTTTTCCTCACTGAACCCCAGGCTACTGACAGCAGTCCTTCTTCTGTTTCCTCATATTTTTTCTATCCTCATTTGCAAACTTAAGCTGGCTGTCGCGTGTATTTACGCAATGATATCACTTGCTCTCAAACCCTCGGTCTAGGACTCTATAAGAGTTTTCAGAATTTGCTACCAATAAGCTTCTACTTCAATGTCACTAACAAGACTAATCCGTTCTGTACTCTTTACATATCTCACCTAACTCCTCAAACTATGTAATGTTCTTTTACTCGTTAAACCTCCAAAGTGGAGCACATCCGTCCTTTTTCTGAGAAATTTTATCTGGCGATTTCAATGTTCACCATAAGCTTTGGCTATCATCCTCTTTCACTGACCAACCAGGCGACCAAGCCTTTTACGTACTTTGTTATCATTCATGATATACAACAGCTGGTACATCACCCTCCCCATAATACTGACCACCTTTGGAGACACGCCCAACATTCTTGACTTTTTCCTAACCTCTAACCCTTCAGTCTACTCTGTTAAACTATTTTCCTCATGGGGCTCCTTCGATCACAATAAAATTTCCGCAGCTTGTTATATCACTCCTGTACCGCCTCGGGACCTACCTAAGCAGATACGCTTCTGGCATTACATCTCAGCTAAGTGGGAGGACCTAAGGCAATACTACTTAAATTTTCCATGGAGTGATTACTGCTTCCATGTCTGAGACCCATCTCTTTGTGCAGAGCACATAACTGAGATCATTATTTCTAGCATGGAGGTATATATTCCATATACTTTATCTAATCCTAGGGCCCTCAAACCTTGATTGAATTCAACTTATTTTCGTTCTGTCCATGATAGATCTCATAGATAGATTCGATGAGCAAATCACGATTTTTGCAAATGTATATTATGTATCTTTCAACCGTCCATACACCATACACATCCAGCATGTTTGCATCTGCTGCACCATATACCAGGATATTCAGTGTACTAGATTATACTTATTTGTCAACTGAAACTCTGTACCATGCTTGTAGTAATGACAGGCGTAAATTTGACAGCAAATGGTCTGTAAGCATCTGATAGTACCTGTATCCCATTGCACTACAGAAGCTCGCCCCACAAAGTATGGGTACAGTCCCGCTACCGCATCTCAGGCTAGCACAGGGTCACTATGTGGGCCTCGACATGGCCGCCGATCGCTTCTCCATCAAAGGTTGGTGTATAGGGGTTGCAGAGACCTTGAAATTTGGAATCAAATCTCACAGTTATGGGCGAATTAGTGTCGTGCCTAGTCCTAAAAAAAAAAATTCGCACAGCTAAATATCCTGACTATCCTTTTCTATTGTAAGGAACAATCGACGCCCATGAGCCTGAGATGTGGCAATAGGAAAGATATGGATCGTACATCATAAAAGCAGGATTGAAAAAAAGTCACTTACGGGTCCTTGCTGGCCAAGTATCGTCTGACCACCACCAGCTGCTCCAACGTGGCTCTTGGGGGACAATGATATACTTAGAGCTGCGCATGCAATTCCCCAAATACCCAATTACACTGAGGCCAAAACATCGTGCTACTGCTTACAAAGACTAAATATAGGAATGTGAACATATAATAGAGCCAGTGTTATAGCACTGTAAATTTCCAATGGAACATTCAAAACTGCTGTCGAGAGAGAGAGAGAGAGAGAGAGAGAGAGAGAGAGAGAGAGAGAGAGAGGAGAGAGAGAGAGAGAGAGAGAGGAGAGAGAGAGAGAGGAGAGAGAGAGAGAGAGAGAGAGAGAGAGAGAGAGAGAGAGAGAGAGAGATAGAGAGAGAGTGTGTAGTTCTAAGACTCCAACAAATAGTGCAGTCCACCATGTAGCAAAAGTACACTTCCGTGTGCATTAACTGCCCATTTTGAGATTTTTGTTGTTTTGACACCCTTAGGACATAAATAAACAAAAAACACCTGGGGCCAAATTTTCTGACCCTAACACTATAGGAGTGTGGCGGCCATTTTTCAAAATAGCCGCCATGCGATAGGTTGTAGACATAGAGTTGTTGTTATTATTTGACTAATTATTGCCAAACAAGCCTAAAATTACAGTAGATCAATTATCATACTTAAATTACGTTGTACTTGTGCTTGTGGTATTGTAAACACAATGGTCATTCAAAAAAAGTGAACTTAATGAAATTATCATGATTGTCTGCTAAGACCAGCCATAACTACCAATTTCATGTACCATGTTTAAGGCAATTGTGTCTCGTGAATGAATTCTACTATGCCCTACACATCATCATCATCCACAACTCTATAGTCCACAAAGTTGTTGCAGTCATCATGGCATTTACAGAGTGCAGTGCAGGACAACTTGTTTTTCAGGCAAGAGCAATTACTGGCACATTTCTTGCAGCCATACTTAACAAGCTCAAGAACTCCCATCAGCATTCAGTTCCCATCGATTCCCTTCTGGTGTTGGGAGAGATGGGTGAGCCTCAACATAAGATTTGTCTCTCATTGCCATGTAATTACATCTCAAAAGATGTGGGATGAAAGCTCCTCGAGTAGGTAGCATTTTCTCACGTTCCAGGTTTTTACTTGCGGAAAAGCTCCCACCGCAGTGCTGGAATAGTCACTTCTGCACATTTACGTGAATAGACCTTGCAAAGAAACTTTTCAAGAGGTTGCATATTGACAGGCAGCTCAAGATTGTCAAATGCTTCTATGCCCAGTGTCTTTCTGCCGAGAGACTGAAATGCTTCAATGGCTGGGTCGTCCATGGGAAAGGAGAGAAATGATGCAATCCATGTCTTTTTGGATATGCCAACAAATTTTCCTCCCCAGTCTGCACCAATGAAATTGTGGATGCCAATTATTCCTTTACATTTATCTGTGCCAATGGCTTGAACTCTTTGGCATATATCGAGTGAACGTTGCTTTGCTCCCCTTCCTGTCTTTAGATTGATCCTTGTGAAAGCCCCAACACGTTCATTTGCAGCCAGATCCATCAGTAAGATGAGTACATCTGTGTCAGGGGACCACACGTCAATAGATCTCAAGATCTTATGTTTCAAAGCATCAATGACATGTAATGGTATCATGGTATCGGCCTCTTCATGACTGTGTCCAGACATGTCGTCAGAGCTTTTATGGGGCTCATTCACTAGCACTGTAGTGCTGTGAACAGCTACTAGTTTCTGGTTAGAACTTGCAAAGTTGTCAATCAATGCTTCAGCAAGATATTTTGAAAGTCTAGCCTTGGTCTTGGAGGATGACAGCAACTCTTTCAGTGATACTTTGGCTATGGACATTTCATCATGTATCACGAACTCCATCTCTCTTGCTGTTTCTGATGTTGCCCTCTTTGATCGAGTTTGGTTTTTCAGTGAATTCTCAATGTACCTATCGAAAATTATCCGGCCCTCATCATAACCTTTCATCATTCTACTGATGCGCTTTAAAAACTCTTCTTTCAGGTGCAGCATTTTCGTCATGTTGGAACTCTTCTTCATACTTTGAACAACAGCCATAGCATCCACTATGAGTACACAATCATATTCCTCTATGTCTATTCTATCTTCATCATCCTGTTGCATTGAGTCTTCGACTGGAATATCCTCTATTGCATGCATTATACTGCATTGCAGACATTAACTTGTCTGCTGGAATCAGCAGACTTCCATCGACAGCAAATAGGGATCTTGGAATAATCAACATTTCGTACGCTCCAATTGTTGTTGGAAGACATGGTACTAATTCTGGCAGAGATTGCTGAACAACAAGGAATCGTGCAAAAAGCTGCCTTTCCTCTCTTAGCTTTATGACCTTGTCAGCGACACGAACACGGTAATGCCATCCAAGATGAGAAAGTCTTTAACTTCATGTTTTTCATCTTATCCCAAATGGACATATTGGAGTTAGGAAGTAGTCTGTCTTTCACTAACTGATTGTATCCCTCTTGCCTCTTTGTGTCCCTTTGAAGGATGTCTTCTTTTGCACCATCAGGGATCAAGAGAGAAGACACAATATTCCTGAGGGGTGCATCATTACTAAATGGATTCCCTTCACAGTGTATCTGTATGGAATCCTTTAACTTGTTGGCATTCTCATTTATCCTCACTGCCATGCTTCCAGTTAGTTGATAGTGTTCTGTTCTACCTCGGTACTCAGAAGATCGAGGGAAACAATCTAGCCACTCCTCAAGTATGTGTGACAAATGTGGGCTGGTAACCATGAACTTCTGCAGGGCATCATCATTTTGAGAAATACCACGAATGCCACCAAGACCTTTCAACTTACGTATGTGCTGTTCCAGAGTTTGGTCTACGAATAGGTTAGTAAATGGGATGCCAGACTTCCTCACACAAAAGTCTCTTCCTTTGAGTGCATCCCATGTCTCTGGATCTTCATCTTTGAGCTGATTCATCTGAGCAAGGTGAACAGGCATCATTCTTGTATAGTGATACAGCTCATGGGCAAAATAATACTTGATCTGCTTGTCAAGTGCTGCCAGATAACCTTCCCAATCTCCCTGACGGCAGGTACTAATGATATGAAGGAGACATTCAACCTCTTCCATATAGTTCTCCAGAAACTGGGCAAGTTCCCCTGTTGACCTTTTATCTAAGATACCATCCTTCTTTATGGCATTTAATGCAAATTAGACAACAATTAACATGGTTTCTATCCAAAAGTAATTCAGATGTGATTAATCTTACCACATTCTGTCATCTACAATCAATTTAAGGTTTGTTTACCAGTAAATAATGCCAAAACAACAAAAAATATATTCTTATGCCCTACCGCATGGTGGGCATTTTGAAAAATGGCTGCCATACTCCCTAAATGGGGTCGGAAAATTTGGCCCCAGGCATTTTTTGTCAATTTAGGTCCTGAGGATACAGAAACAATAAAAAAATCAAAATGGGCAATCAAAGCACACGGAATGACACGGGGCACTGCACTAAAAAGGGAAGGTGAGAAGGGTGTTCTTGCTCACCTGTATCGCATCTCCTGTTCCAGCTCCTTCTCGAGGCGATCCATATCCTCCCGCTTGGCTGCCACTACCGCTCTATTTACTCCTTCTTGGCTGGTCTCTGATTCTCGTGATGAACTTTCACCTTCTATCGTTGACGCCCTCCCAAGACCGCTATCGGAGCTCCTCATCTTGTGGTGCACGGTCTTAGCTATTACTATACCTTGCAGTATGACCTCTATATTGTTATAGCCGTCGGTATATCTGACGGTCTTGCCTCCCTTGTTTACCAAAGGCGTAGTAGCATCGAATGATCCGGTAAACTCTTGTCCACTGGGTTATCTTTCGTGCAGGTTCTATCTTGCCCACATTAACCTGCTCATAATATATCAGTATTCTACTTCACCATTCTCCCGATTTCATTGTTGCACCCACGCATTTCAAAAATTAATAGTTACTGTTTACTTAATTTTGTTCTTCTTTTAATTAACCAGAGAGGTTTTTTAATACCTGAGAGGTATAACACTTTACGCTGAGAGGCTCAGCAAAGTCTACATTGTGTCTATGCACGTATACTGCCATAGTATCTTCTTTCAAATGTATTCTTGTACCATCATAAATTAATATCACTTCTGTCAGCTATGACCATGAAATAAGAAAATATATACTCATTATTTTTGCATAGAGATATACCTGAAATATCTAGAAAGCTGGGGATGTCCACCTATGAAAAAAATCGGGATATTTAAAGTTTTTCCTCAGCAAATTGTCGCGGGTTTTTTTCTTCAAACGGTGCACAATACGATGAATAGTTGCAGGAAATGATATACAGACTATCGTAATAATATCTGGCCAGTATAAATCTTTGAAATGTAAACATCCAACTGATTCCATAATCATCACAACAAAGAAACAGATTAACTAGGAAACTAGATAACAGATTTCTTCATCATATCGGTATTACACCCACCCACATGCTGCCTATCAACGTCACCTTCGACTGCGACTGCAGCAGAGGGCAGCAAAGGGCGTCATGAGCTTCAAGTAATCACAGGTGTTACTAAAAAAGTTCACCATGCACCAACAAGGGCGAGGGCCAACCATCATAACCCACAAGTAAGGAGCATACAGGGCCAAACCATATATATGAGCTCTCAAGGAAGGTAAAAGCCTAAGGGTGCTCTAGGCTCTAACAAAATAACAAAAAGAGTATATATATATATATATACAGAGCTGGGCAGTATTTAAATACATTTGTATTTAAGTACGTATTTAAATACATTTGTGTATTTAGAAATGTATTTATAAATAAATTGGTTGTCATGTATTTAAATACAGTATTTAAATACTTTTATGAGTATTTAAATACATTGTATTTAAATACTCATAATATAAAAATGTAAATACTTTTTTATCAGTTAATTTGGCCATAATCCCGCCCAACTATCTGGCAATCCCCATGTTACAGGGAACCAGTGTTTCAACTTTCAAGGAAATTTCCTTATTTTACGGAAATTTTTAAGGAAACCCAAAATCTAAGGAAATCCTAGGAAATCCATTTTTTTCGGACATGTTAAAATGTTTATGTATATCAAAAGTATTTGTAAATGTATTTAAATAAAATTGATGTATATAGTATTTAGTATTTAAATACATTCGTAAAATATATTTCAATCAATCAATCATTGGGGGCATACGCCGGGGGGCGCGTCGCCTCGCCCACCCTACGACGCCACTCCCGGGGGTCACCACGCGCGAGTTCCCATGCAGGCTCCTTTCCCATACCAAGCAACTCTCGACAAGAAACATCAACTTGCCCCAGCCACGAGCCTTGTGGGCGCCCCCTTGGCCTCCTCCACGCCGGATTGTCTCTTACAGATACAACCCGATGGGAAGGATCGGTTTCAGGGTAGCGTGCCACATGCCTATATAGCCGAAGTTGGCACTGACGGACTATGCAGGTAATAGGCCTCGATTCAGTCTCACGGTGCAATCGCTGATTTGACACGTAATCATCCCAGCGATACCCCATGATTCTGCGAAGACACTTATTTCCAAAGGCATTGATTCGTCTTTTCAAGTCACTATTTAGTGTCCATGTCTCACAACCATAGAGTAAGACAGGGATCACAAGCGACTTGAAGATCCGAATCTTTGTCCTCCTGCACAGGTACCGACAACGCCAAATATTCCCGCTGAGCGAGTCCATAACACCGTGGGCTATGCCAATCCGCCGTAAGACTTCTTGACGTGACCCGCCGTCATTATGGACTGCGCTACCAAGGTATGTAAAACTTTCCAAGATCTCAATGTCCTCGCCACACGCATGAACAGACTGTACTGCTTCATCTAGTAAGTCTCCAAACACCTGGACCTTGGTCTTGAGCCAGGAGACCTCAAGTCCCAAAGGCTTTGCCTCCTCGTGCAGCGCCTCGAGAGCCATCACCAGGACCTCCAGCGACTCAGCAAAGATTACTGCATCATCGGCAAAAACAAGATCAGTGATCTTGGTGTTGCCGACGGATGCTTCACAATCACTTTGATCTACAACCCTGTCCAATACCCAGTCCATACAAGCGTTGAAAAGTGATGGGGCAAGGACGCACCCTTGCCTCACTCCTGTATTCACAGGAAAGAAGCTGGATACACCTGCCCCACACTTCACAGCACTCTCAGTCCCAGAATACAGACCAGTTATCAAACCAATAGTCCTTGCAGGAATCCCTCGAAGTCGCAGAAGATCCCAGATTGACTCACGATGCACTGAGTCAAACGCCTTCTTGAGATCAACATAGGCTGCAAACATCCCCTGTCGAAACTCACGTTGGCGTTCCACCAGGACACGAAGCGCTAGGATACGGTCCGTTGTTGACTTACCAGGCGTGAACCCAGACTGCTGAGGTCTCTGATGCTTCACCAGATGACTGCGAATTCGTGTCAGCAATAGATGGGCAAGCACCTTGCCTGGTACGCTGAGCAGTGTAATACCGCGGTAATTGTTGCAGTCCTGACGGTCCCCTTTCCCTTTCCAGATAGGGACGACCAGCCCCCTTTTCCAGTCAGGAGGAATGGTACCTGATTGCCACATGGCAGTCAGGACAGCATGCAACCCGCGGATCATGGCCTCACCCCCAGCTTTGAGGAGCTCCTTACTGATATTACAAACACCAGCTGCCTTTCCACCCTTCAACTTTGCTACAGCCTCTCTGACTTCGTCAAGAGAGGGTGCGGTTTCGTCAATGGGAGGATCGGCATCCACTGCCTGTAACCCAGTGGTGTGAAGCTGCTCAGTTGGAGGGTTCACCGTGAACAACTGCCCAAAGTACTCAGCCCAACGAGCCATCTGCCCATCCATGTCCGACACGAGGCGCCCATCTGCTGTTCGAATAGCACTCGCCCGAGAAGGAGACTTGGAACGGAGCTTCTTCAGGGCTCGGTAGGCGGGTCGGAGGTCATTAGCGTTCAAATGACCCTCGACATCCTCAGCGAGACTCCTGAGAAAATATATTTGGTATTTAGTATTTAAATACATTAAATGTATTTAGTGCCCAGCTCTGTTATATATATATATATATATATATATATATATATATATATATATATATATATATATATATATATATATATATATATATATATATATATATATATATATATATATATATATATATATATATATATATATATATATATATATATATAATATATATATATATGGGAGGGAGTATGTGGTGGGAATCGCCATTCATCAACCCCACGGCCTCACCCTACCTACCTACCACCACCTAGCGGGGAGGACCTTAACCATACCTCGGGTCACTTGCCACGACCCTACCATACCTCAGGTCTCTTGCCACGACCTTACCTCGCTGCTCCGGGCGCTGGCTTCACTAGATCGGTGTGCGTATTCACCCCGCCGGGTACGTTTTAACCCCGCGCGGGTCTACAGGGCCTGAGCTCTGGCCAGGAGTCAGGGAGCATCCCCCCGGGTCAAAGATAAGGATGGGAACGGGAGAGTCGATCGTGAGCCAGGTTCTAATTAACCCCGGCCACCCGGTACGGCACCGATACGGCACTCGCTGCCAGGAGGCCGAGTTAATCCTTCCCCTCCTCATACTACCGACCCGTTATCCTCCCCCTAAATGGTTAGTCCTTTCACGCTCAGTCACTTCATAACGAACTTCCCTTGTTGTCCTCAACGTTACCTATCTATCCACCGGGGCACATGGCAGCCCGCCGAGCCGCTGCGCAGTCAGCTCGCCGTGCTTACCACATGGTCCCGGTGGCATATTCCCCATGCGTTCGCCCATTTCGTCAGCTGGCTGCCCTCTACGCATGGCTGTAGCTCCGAAACTTACCACAGGATTTTCTTGTAAATAACCTCATTGTGATTCCCACACAAAGTTACCAAATGAAGAGTGAACCTACACCTAACCTAACCTAACCTAACCTAACCTAACCTAACCTAACCTAACCTAACGTTTTTCTAACCTAACCTAACCTAGCGGTCTGCCGAAAAGGGCGAGCGCCTGGAGAATATGCGTCCCGGTGCTCGTCAGTCACTCCACACATTCATACTCTATACGGTGGTGGACCTAATACTTCATATTTCACTTCAATTACCTCACGACACCCCAGCAACTTACAAACGCGTGTGTCACTCGCTATCTCTCTCTATCTACAGCTAAGCCACGCCAGCAACAAGATCCGGATCCTACTCACTGCGCCAATATGTTACGCCCCGTCTGGGGAGAGGGGGCGCAATGGGGGGTGAAGCTCCTGTTAGCGGACCCCCCACCCACTACGGTTCTTCCAATCGGTCGCTGACATGGCATGACAACTAATCCCCAGCACCCCTACCTGTAGGGTGCCGGGTTGTGCATATCTCCATGTACTATGTACTTACGTTTCACATTAAGCGGGGCAATGCCCCCTGTCGTCGGAGATACGAGGAACTTGCATCCCCAGGCTGGTAAAAGCCCCGGCATTGCCGGGGGGCAACCCTCCCTGTCCCCCCCGAGGTCCCTGGCTTGTTACATGTCCCCCGGGGGCATCCTTAAAAGCCCGCCCTGTCATGCACTGTACCATAATTAATACATCACCATCTGCCGCGTAGCCTCCTGGCAGACCTGTGGTACTCAAGGGGTCCTAAAACCCTGCTGCGGGCGTCTCACAATGCCCCGGGGTCCCAGGGGGGATCCAAAAGAGAAGCCACAGGGGCGGGTGTGTTGCAGGACGTCGTAGCACCGTAGAGTTGCATCCCGCCCCATGGGGCAAAGCGGGGCGATCCTTATAACCCCGCTGCGTGTGCCTCGCAACGCCCCGGGGTCCCAGGTGGGACCCAGGAGAAGCCACAGGGGCAGGTGTCTTGCAGGACGTCTTAGCACCGTAGAGTTGCACCTGCCCCGTGGGGTGTGGCAAAGCGGAACGGCGGGCGTCGGGGCGTCGGTTAGGCGCGGCAGAGGGGAACTCAGCCACCTACCCGAGCACGCGCGCCGCCCGAAGAGGCCTTGAAGGAATACCACGCGTCAACTCGCTCGCTGCACTAAGACACTAGTCTCGTATAAGAGGTCACCGCGACGCAGGGCCGCGTGTGCACGCACTCGCCTCTAGATAGATTCTGCCTCCAGTCCTGTGTTCAGAGGCAGGCGAGGCTTCCTAAGTGCAGTTGGTCTGCCGGTGGTGGTGGGTACAGGGCAAAGGTTATATCAGTGTGACAGTTAATCATCTGAGGTGTGAAGTGAGAGGTGTGAGGTGATCCTTGGTCGTTGGCAATTCTGCTGTATCAGCATCAGCTATTCCATTCTCTTCAATTCTTGTTCCTTCTTCTCCTCTTCTCTCTTCTTATTCCTCGCTTTCTCTTTTCTTTACTCCTTCTCCTTATCCCCCTTCGTCGGACGACGGGACGGACCCTCAGCTGTGGTCAGCAAATCTGCAGGTGGCGGCTGCTCACCCCTTGCCGGCTGATAAGGAAAATGATGTATCAGCGAAACCATCGTCGCCTCTCTCGCTTCACACTACCATCCTCAACGATTTTCCCTTTTCCCTTCTTCTCTTCTTCTATTCCATTATTTATCCTTCTCTTCTTCCTTATACCTTGTTCCTCTGTCCCCCGAGCCCTCACAATATATATATATATATATATATATATATATATATATATATATAACATAGAGAGAGAGAGAGAGAGAGAGAGGAGAGAGAGAGAGAGAGAGAGAGAGAGAGAGAGAGAGAGAGAGAGAGAGAGAGAGAGAGAGAGAGAGAGAGAGAGAGAGAGAGAGAGAGAGAGAGAGAGAGAGAGAGAGAGAGAGAGAGGAGAGAGAGAGAGAAGAGAGAGAGAGAGAGGAGAGAGAGAGAGAGCGAGAGAGAGAGAGAGAGAGAAGAGAGAGATATTACATCACAACATCACAAAGGACAGTCCAAGAGCACAAAAAAAATGAGGTAACACAAAGCCCGCTTAGTTGCCCTATAAAGAAGACAGTAAGAGAATAAAGAAAGGGAGGTTGGGCCAATTTAGTTCGAAAGGTGTCTTGTCACTCTTCTCTTGAAAAAATTTAAGTCGTAGGAAGGTGAAAATATATAAACAGGAAGAGAGTTCCAGAGTTTACCAGTGAAAGGGATGAAAGAGTAAAGATACTGATTAACTCTTGCATTAGGAAGATGGACAGAATAGGGATGAGAATGAGTAGAAAATATTGTGCAGCGAGGCCGCGGGAGGGGTGGAGGCATGCAGTTAGCAAGTTCAGAAGAGCAGTGCGCATGAATATAACGATAGAAGATAGCAAGAGAAGCAACATTGCAGCGGTGATTTAAAGATTGAAGACAGTCAGTCAGAGGAGGGGAGTTGTTGAGACGAAAAGCTTATGACTCAACCCTGTTTAGGAGAGCTGTATGAGTGGATCCCCCCCAAACATGTGAGAAATACTCCATACATGGGCGGATAAGGCCCCTGTAGAAAGCAAGCAAATGTGAGGGAGAA
>JACEEZ010003235.1:167578-205078 GCA_016584305.1 Chionoecetes opilio
TCTGTACTCTGGGACTGAGAGTGCTGAGAAGTGTGGGGGAGGTGTATCCAGCTTCTTTCCTGTGAAAACAGGAATGAGGCAAGGGTGCGTCCTTGCCTCATCACTTTTCAACACTTGTATGGACTGGGTATTGGGCAAAGTTGTAGATCAAATGATTGTGGAGCATCCTTCGGCATCACCAAGATCTTGTTTTTGCCGATGATGCAGTAATCTTTGCTGAGTCGCTGGAGGTCCTGGTGATGGCTCTCGAGGCGCTGCACGAGGAGGCAAAGCCTTTGGGACTTGAGGTCTCCTGGCTAAAGACCAAGGTCCAGGTGTTTGGAGGTTTACTAAATGAAATAGTACAGTCTGTTCATGCGTGCGGCGAGGACATTGAGATCTTGGAAAGTTTTACATACCTTGGTAGCGCAGTCCATAATGATGGCGGGTCGCGTTAAGAAGTCTTACGGCGGATTGGCATCGCCCACGCATGGACACTAAATAGCGACTTGAAGAGACAAATCGATGCCTTTGGTAATAAGTGTCTTCACAGAATTATGGAGTATCGCTGGGATGATTTCGTGTCAAATCAGCGAATGCACCGTGAGACTGAATCTAGGCCTATTACCTATATAGTCCGTCAGCGCCAACTTCGGCTATATGGGCATGTGGCACGCTACCTTGAAACCGATCCTTCTCATCGGGTTGTATCTGTAAGAGACAATCCGGCATTGAGGAGGCAAAGGGGGCGACCACAAGGCTCGATGCTGGGGCAAGTTGATGCTTCCTGTCGAGAGCTGCTTGGTATGGGAAGGGAGCCTACATGGGGACTCGCGCGTGGTGACCCCCGGGAGTGGTGTCGTAGGGTGGGTGAGGCGACACCTCCCCCCCTCCCCCCGTTATGCCCCCAATGATTTTATATATATATATATATATATATATATATATATATATATATATATATATATATATATACATATATATATATATATATATATATATATATATATATATATATATATATATATATATATATTATAATCATAACAGATATTGTAATAACAATAATAATAAAAATTATCGTAATGAAAATAATAATAATGATATTAATAATAATAACAATAATATAATAATAATTATTATAATAATAGTAGTAGCAATAACAATAATTATAACAGTAATAATAATAATAATAATTATTGTTATATTATTATTATTATTATTATTATTATTATTATTAAAAATGATATAATTTTAGAAATGATAACGATAATAATGATGGTAATAACGAGGATAATAATGATAAAATTTCACTTTTAATAATGATAATAATATTGGAAACATTAATAATAAGAATTGTAATAATAAAAATAATAATATTATTATAATAATAATAATATTAATAATAATAATAATGACAATTGTCATGAAAACGAAAATAACAAAAATAGTAATAATGATAATGATTATGTTCATGATGATAATGATGATTATAATTATTATTATTATAATAATAATAGCAAAAAAAATCTTTTGATGATGATAATGATGTCGTAGTAAAAAGATGTCGCCGTTATAATAATAAAAATAATAATATCAATGTTATTAATTAGAAGAACAAGATGAGGGAGAAAATGATAATAATTAAGATAATAACAATAACTATGATAATTATAATAATGATAATGAAAATATTAATGGTAATGATGATGATTATACTGATAATAACAGTAATAATATTAATACTGAAAATAATTACTATAGTAATAATAATACAAATTTCATATTGATAATAAAAACATTATTGATACGCTTAATAATAATAATGATAAAAAATCAATATGATGTTGATAGCAGCAATAATATTAAGTTATTTTTCCATTATCATTATTACCATTATTACCATCATCATCCTGAACATTATTACAGTGATCATTGTCGATACGATTGTGATAACAGATAGAGGCTAGAGTACCTTGAATAATACAAGAGACCCTAGTAGAGGCAGGTCATCTTCGGTGATTATATGTACGGTGAATATGAGGAAGGCTGCACACGACAGTAATGAAAAACTCACTGCCTTGAGAGTTTTCGCTGATTATGGGTTATGGTTGAGACCATATTAATTACCACTAAAAAACAAATTATTTTGTTTTTTCCTTAATAATAACTTCTGTGATCTTTTGTTGCTTTCACGTTACATTTTCTGCTGCCAAATTTTTCCTAGTGTTGAATATAAATGATTCAATAAAGTTATCGTTGGTTAAACACAAAATTAGCACGCATCATTAGCTAACACATTTGATTAAAAATAAGAGAATGTATGGAGGTATAGTGACCGAACGACAGTCTTTTACCTCCTGAATACACATGAGTGGAATGCTTTTGATTGAATCAGCCGCGATATATGATTAGGTGAAGGTGGATATGTTTGTGAAATGGCAGCCATAAGGATGATATTTCCGTATACATAGACTTTACGAATGTTTGGTGGAAAAAAAATAGTGGATATGTTTCATATATCAGTCGTACACAGCATTGCCACTGGCCCGCCAAGCAATGTCACTAAAGTGAACCATACGATAGCTGCTGAACGTTTTCCATCAGTCTGGTATTCGTATTTTCTCTTTCACCTGCAAAACCACGACACAATCAATAATAGAGGACCGGACGAGCGACAGGGAGGTGAGTCTTTCCTGAATGACGTGACCCGACTAGTTCACCTCCATGCCTCACGATGATAAGTTAGTAGCAACATGCTACGTTGCCTATTTTAGTGTTCCGCTTTATAGAAAACTCAGAAAACCACTCCACCATATGTCCATATTTTAAGCTAGTAAAGCTGTACATTATCAGTGACAACCAGCAATTGAAATCTAGTCTGTTGTTTCCTCCACCCATAGTACCCGACGACCCACATTGTGCATGGCAACCCTGCGTCATGCCTGGTTCATTGATTGGTGTTCCGACCCACATTTCTGAGGCTTGTGTATTTTAGCTCCTCGCTCCCTCCACTACTATGTATTTGTAGGTAACCTTGACAACCGTTCTCATACAATGAAGATATTCAGATATTTGTTTTGCTGTCTTTTCAGTTCATCCGTCAAGCAGTGCTTCTCCCAGCACCATCAATGTCACGATATTCCTAAATTTTGTAATAATATGATAAATGTATCACTGATAAAAAGTTTTTATATTTTTATATTGAGTATTTAAATACAATGTATTTAAATACTCATTAAAGTATTTATATACTGTATTTAAATACGTGAAAACCAATGTATTTATAATTGCAGCTCAAAATGCACAAATGTATTTAAATACGTATTTAAATACAAATGTATTTAAATAATGCCCAGCTCTGATTGTTGAGCTCTAGGTAGATCCAGGTTGCAGTCTAGATCAGATGAAAGCTATTTTATCAGCTGGCCTGTATATATCTGAGTCACTCATTATATCCTCACACAGAGTATGAAACTGCTAAGACTATAATCTTCCTCATCTCAACTAAATGGGCGTACTGATGTTTCTGTGGGTATGCCCCGCCGTATGCATATAGTTTTATTCTTTCATAGGAGAAACATTTATGAATCGAATAATGCGCTCTGCTTTTGTAATAGTGAAGTGAAGGACCATTCAATAGCCTTTATGCAGTGATTCATGAGTAAATTTACGGGATACAGCATCCTGCTAATTTCAAAACAAAACTATCTTGATGTCACATGATATGCACCATAATATTTTTTGTAAATCTCTAGCCATGTTGTCGGAGGACGCATGCGAATGTTTTGGCTGCGGACAAGTCTTTGTTAAATTCTTTGCCTCCGCGCATACGCAGTTCGCGCTCCCCTCCCCCCCCCCCCTGTCATGGGGGGGAGGGCGTCTTCTTTACTTTCCTTCTATCTTCTCTCTTCTCTTTATTCTTGCTTGCTGTTGTGATATTCTGATTCTGAGTATTCGCACAGACGGTACCGTAACCATCCATCTCCTGAAACTCATGCCCTTCATATTGCTGCCCGTAATCATGCCAAATATTTATTTCAACTTACCAAAAACTCCTTCATTCATAGAATATATCAAAATATTTTTTAAGCGAATTCCTCTCGTAACTTCTGGCATCTAGCTAATAACATCTCTAACAATTTGTCTTCTTCATCTTTCCCTCCTATGCTACCCCCAGATGGCTCCACAGCTGTCTCATCTATTTATAAAGCTGAACTCTTCGCTCAAACCTTTGGTGAAAATTCCACTCTGGTTGATGAAGGGCTTGTTTATCCTTCTCCTCCACCCTCTGACTATATTATGCCGGAGGTGAGGTGTTTTGCGGCGTCGGGAACGAGCCAACAGCCGTGCAACTACCATTCGCCAGGTAGTAAATAACATCAGAGGTTACGTAGTCTAGTTAGTTGTAATAGTTAAGTGGTGGTTGGTCATAGGCCTGGTTATGCGCCTTGACAGGCCAGCCAACGGCGCTACCACCACTTGATATAATATTTAATTATCAACTAACAATTATTTATAGTGACGTAATCTTGCATTTAATATTTTATTTGACTTAGTTTTTAACTAGATCATGGCGAAATTAGCTAAGCATTCATTATCAGCTAAATTAGCAATGCTCACACGAATATATAATAAGTGTGAGGACGCAATTAAGGCAATTCCTATTAATTATATTAAATTAAAGACAGGTCTACC
Source organism: Chionoecetes opilio (assembly GCA_016584305.1). Lineage (NCBI taxonomy): Eukaryota > Metazoa > Arthropoda > Malacostraca > Decapoda > Majidae > Chionoecetes > Chionoecetes opilio. Next base: position 172,256 of record JACEEZ010003235.1, read on the forward strand.
ATTGTTAAATGAGCAATGGAATAAATATGAGGAGGCTTACTTCCTATATGAAGTTCAATTAAGACAAGCTGGGGATAAAGAAATGATTCACCAATGTGTGATCAATTATGAACAACAGTGTCAAAGATATCTCGATAAAGTAATTGAATATGAGGGATTACTGGAGTGTGCTCATATTCCATAAACAGCTAAAGTTTCTTTAACCCAAAATTTGCAAGGTATTGAGCAGGAACCCCCCCACAGGGAGATCAAGATTGTTACACTTAAGGGTAATCAGCTATATCAGCCACCCTTAGAGTTTAAAGATCCCTCGTTAGTGGGTATTTATCCTGCGCCTGTAAATTTACGCAAATCAAACAGCCTGTAATTAAGATTCAAACTTCTAAGCCTACCAGTAAACCACTAAGACCTACTCAAATAAAAGATACAATTCCTAAATCTAGGGCTACTTCTAGTGAAGTACGAATAATAAATTGTGTCTTATGTGAGGAGGAACATCCACCCTCCACATGTAATATCTATTCAGATTGTTACACGAGAGTTGAAAGGTTAATGAGCCTGGGTAATTGCCTAACCTGTCTCCGTGGTAAACATGCTTCAAAGGCATGCCCTATAAACTTAAGAACTTGTAGGAAATGTAAACAATCTGTTCATAACATCGCTCTTTGTCCTAACAGTGATAACAAGGGTGGGGGGGGGGGGCACTCAGTAGAGCGCATACCTCCGCCCGAATATTTCATCAATTGGTTGCCATGGCGACAGTTGTGATTCGATTTCATAAAAAAAAGTAAAAAAAAAAAAAAAAAAAAGTTAATTTTTTTTATGTATATATATATATAATATATATATATATTATATATTATATATATATATATATATATATAATATATATTATATATATATATATATATATATATATATATATATATATATATATATATATATATATATATATATATATATATATATATATATATATGCACTCTGTATGAGCGCATACCTCCGGCCGAATATTTCATCAATTGGTTGCCATGGCAACAGTTTTCAATAGATTTCATCCAAAATTAAATCAGTTCTTCCTTATACCAAATAAATTTGGTATACCGAGTTTGGTCTAAATCTATGCGTAACTTTTCGAGAAATCCTGTACACTAACAAACAGACAGACAGACAGACAGATCGGGGTGAAAACATAACCCCTCCAACTTCGTTGGCGGAGGTAATAACTCAGATCCTACAGTAGTTAAAACGGCAGTCACTAATAAGAGTAGTTCAGCAGCTGTTCCTACTGCAGAATTGAAGGTGAGCCACAATGGTAATGCAGTCATAGCAAAGACAATGTTTGACAGTGGTCCACAAAGATCCTTCATAAGCAGGGAGATAGTTGAATTATTACAACTACCCATAATTAATAAAGTGAATTTAGCCATATCAGGTTTTCTTGCCAATAAAGAGGCTCAAACCTTTGACATAGTTCAATCCCTAGTCCAATTAGGAAAATATAAATGTAGGGTAGCTGCTGTAGTAGTTAATAATATTGGCATTAATTTAACTGTTAATAGACTAAAGGACACAGCTGAAATGCTGAGGGATAATGGTGTTAAACTAGTTAGTAATACCTTCGAGGACGTTGATGGTCCCTTCCAATTAATAATAGGCGCTGATTATTTTGGGCGTTACCTAAGGAAGGTCATCAAAAGACATAACGTCTCTATGTTCACCAGTGCTGGACCACTGCTGGTGGTAAGGTAATAATGGGACCCATCCCACATACTCACCATGCCGAACAAGAGGAGAGTATTCCTAGTCATGCACAACCCCTATTAATTACCAGAATTGGAACCACTTTCTTGCCCACATCAATTAGTGAGGTATTAGAGGAAAGTTGTATTCCAGTTCATAATCAATACATCGCCACTAATGAAAATCCTAATAATAATGTGTCGCGAGGAAATAATAACCTCAAATTGAACACAGGATTATGGTTTAAAGGCCCTACCTGGCTGAAAGAGTGTAATAATAATCCTAATCAGGTTTCCACTCAGCCAGACATATTTGTAGATATAATAAGGGAGCCTGAATTGATCCCAGATCCTGTGATAGACATAGAAAGGTTTTCCTTATTGAGCAAACTAATTAAGACTACTAATTTAGTCTTCAAATTCATAAAAAGGGATAGCTCTGACTTTTTGAAGTTTCGGGTCAGAACAATACAAAAGCAGGTATTTCCTGAGGAATATCAGCTCCTGACCTCAGTCAGCCCCCAAGGAACAAATTGACCAGATTATTATGTCTGTACCTAGATCATTAGGGCATAATTAGGTGTTGAGGACGAAATTTGAAAGCTGATCTTCCAAATACCACCTGCCATCCCATACTAATTCCCAAACGCCATCATCTTACTAAATTGTTGGTGGAAGAATATCATAGGAACTCATTACATGGCGGAATGGCTACAATATTAGCCGATATCAGGTGTCAATTTTGGATACATCATGGTAGACAGGCAGTCAAATATTACCTCAAATCTCGCATCAATTATAATAGATCTGAACTAGTCGCCTATCTAGGTTCCCCTGAACTTCCCGCTGATAGAGAGCTCCTAAAATCAATTGAGGTCAATGGTGATGACTATACTGGGGATATTTTAATTAAAGGAGATAACTCTCCCCCCAATCAAGTATATGTCTGCATATTCACATGTACCTCTATCAGGGCTATAAATTTCAAAATAGTCAAAGACCAAAGTGCCGAAACCTCTATTCAAATGTTCCGGCGCTATGTGGCCTGGGGTGATGTCACATGAAGTGGAACTGCAGTTTTCGCCGGCCCCCAGTTGTGGAAATTATCCATCAACCACCCACTCAATAATTGGTAGAGTGGTGGTTTAGTTCCCCCCCCCCTTGTGAGGGAGGTATTGTCCGCTCATCAAAAGGGGTGCGTAGGGATGTATATGTATAATTATAATGGTAGTGGGTATTAGTTAAGGTAATTTAAGTAAATGATAAGTAATGAGATAATATAAATGAACGTTCCCAGTAAAATTAAGCATTTGCACCTTAAATAATTAGCACCTTGGTTGGGGCAGCCGGTGATTGGCCGCCGCCCCTTAGATCCAGGCCACCTGGAATTGTATACGTGGCTGGGTAGGTTCGCGATCGCCGCCGCCCGCCCACGGAAATTTAGTACACTTCCAGACCCTCACGGGAGTAACATTTCTTATTAAATATACGTGCTTGTATATATAAGTACACTCCAGATATCCGAGAGAACAACATATATACGTGCTTGTATATATCAGTACACTCCAGACCTCCGTGAGGATAAAATCTCTTATTAAATATATACGTAGATTTGTATATATGAGAGAATTGTATATAGACTCTTTGCACATAGTGTTAAAAAAACAATAGGACGTGTCTTATCGACATAGCGAATATCAGTGCCGCGTCTATTAAGCCTGAATAGCTTCCTTGACGCCTCAATGATTATAATCGCCGCGCTGTGATGGTTTGATGAATCACTTGACGCCAACCACAATAACGCCTCCACCTCCGCCCTTCACCACTCCGGCCTGATCATAGGCCTGACCACTTCGAATAACAAGACATTGCAGTATTGATTAAGACCTACAACCAATTCAACCCTACTATCCACCGATAAGTATCCTAGTTAGTTGACTAGTTGGGGTATTGTGTCGGGATGAGATAGAAGATGGGTTTTGTATAAGTAAGACCTCAAATTAATATGTGCTTGTAGTATAAATTTCTACACTTATGTTCCGAGGATCCCCAGTGGTGAGGTATTTTTGTACCGGTAAAGGCCATCTACATCTTATCTTCATTTTCCATGATTATAAAGATAGAACAATAATCTTTTCACATATATATGACTAATAGGTACAACAGAAGTGTACCAATTTTTATGCACCTAGGACTTATATTTACTGAGTTATGAGATAAAGCGAGTTTTTTTTTTCAACGCTAATTTCTGACAAATAATCACAGAACACTTATTTTTCAGGGGATTTCTAAAAACTCTAATAGTGTTATCTTTTTCAACCATTTATCTAAGTTTTTGTCAAAAGAAAATTTTACTTTTTTTATTCCATATATATTTTTTTTTTCTTTCAAAAAAAACTTTTTCGAAAATATTTTCATCACTAAATCTAAATTTAAAAAAAATGAAAATTTACATTTTTCTCGTGACACATATTTAAAGAATACATTGATCTTTAAAATCATATACAAAACATTATGTTTTACTTTACAGACATGAAACTGGGAGCCTGCAAAGTACTATGTAAAACACGGGCGGAGAACGGCCCATTTTATGATCTTTAATGATCTTCTAAGTCTAACTCAAAGCCCTATCCACTCCTACGCTGATGATTCTACCCTGCATTTTTCAACGTCGTTTATTAGACGTCCAACTCAACAGGAACTAAGTGATTCACGGAGAGATGCCACCGAGCGCCTAACTTCTGATCTTTCTATAATTTCTGATTGGGGCAAAGCAAACCTTGTTTTATTCAATGGCTCAAAAAGTTAAAAACCCAATTTCTTCACCTATCTACCCGACAAAACCTACCAGATAACTATCCCCTCTTCTTCAATGACACTCAACTGTCTCCTTCTTCTACAATGAACATTCTTGGACTATCCTTTACTAAAAATCTGAACTGGAAATCTCACATATCATCTCTTGCTAAAACAGCTTCTAAGAAGTTAGGTGTCCTGTGGCGTCTGCGTCCTATTTTTTCTCCCTCCGAGCTGCTTGCTCTCTACAGGGGCCTTATCCGCCCATGTATGGAGTATGTCTCACATGTTTGGGGAGAATTCCACTCATACAGCTCTCCTAAACATGTGCAGGGTTGAGTCAAAAGCTTTTCGTCTCATCAACTCCCCTCCTCTGACTGACTGTCTTCAATCTTTAAATCACCGCAGCAATGTTGCTTCTCTTGCTATCTTCTACCGTTATTTTCATGCTCACTGCTCTTCTGAACTTGCTAACTGCATGCCTGCAGCCTCCCCCACTCCCGCGGCCTCGCTGCACAAGACATTCTATTCATTCTCATCCCTATTCTGTCCATCATCCTAATGCAAGAGTTAATCAGTATCTTTACTCTTTCATCCCTTTCACTGGTAAACTCTGGAACTCTCTTCCTGTTTCTATTTTTTTACCTTCCTACGACTTAAATTTTCTCACGAGAAGAGTGACAAGACACCTCCCGAACTAAATTGGCCCACCCCTGGCCCTTTCTTTATTCTCCTACTGTCTTCTTTATAGGGACTGGCAACTAAGCGGGCTTTGTGTTACCTCTTTTTGTTGTCCCCATGGCCAGTCCTTTGTGATGTAAAATAAAAATAAAATAAATGGGATTCCTAAATAGGCAGTCTTTGTCAAGGGGGGGGGCTATACTGTGCCCTGTCGACAGAGACTTGCATGTGGTTGTATGATGTGTAATGCATAAATTCTCCAGAACCGCTTAGTCAAGCGGGACGTCCCCCTTGACAAAGTCGGTTAACGCGTCAAGTTGGGTGTAAATCTGGTGAAGAGCGTCTATAGGTTCGAATCCTCGCCGGGGACACTATAAAACCGTCGTAGTCGTGTCGACCAGTGTTATCAGAGCTGTCCGATTACACTGGTCGACACCAAAAATGGTTCTGAGTTCATTGTGTGTGAGTTGGAAAGCATTTTCGCTGCTGATTTCAAAAATGGCATTGCTTTTTCTGTAGCACGTATAGTTTTTGAAATATCGGCATTTTAAATTTTAATAGCTATTATAATTATATGCGTATATATAATTATATAATTAATCGAAACAATCCCCCTACGTTAATATATATTACTCGTAATTAAATTCTGGTGGTGCCTGTGGCTTTATTAGGACCTAATGTACATATCTGGCAAAAAATATACTTAAAGTAATCGTCCAGACCCAAATTTTTTTTGCCTAATTATGTTGAATATAGTCGAATATAGTATATTCAAAACACCTAATCCACCAAAAATAATTGATTTCCAGGCCTTATTTCCGTAAAAACACGACTTTTGTAAAAAGCGCGCGAATTTTTTTTTCTTCCCTCCAACAGGTCTACGCATGTTATTGATGACGTCAGAAAAGGGACGCTCCAATGTAAACAACACTCGTCTGCCTCTGTGAGACCTGTCGGCAAATGTTATGATGAGCGATTGTACTTCTGTGTCAGACAGTGAATCTGTCGCTGTGATAGATCTAGAGTACGATGCTAAAATCTGAGACCGAACTAAATGACGCTGCTCGCGTATATGAGGAAAACGAACCAGATTGTGATGGGAGCCCAACCCTATATGTTTAAGCCAGAGTACGAGGTGGATGAACAGGTGTTAGCGGAGCCTGCTGAGGTTCAACACTACTACACACACAAACACTTCTACACACACACAAACACTACTACACACACACACAAACACTACTACACACACACAAACAGTACTACACACACACAAACACTACTACACACACACAAACACTACTACACACGCACACACACACTACTACGCACACACACACACACAAACACTACTACGCACACACACACACACACAAACACTACTACGCACACACACACAAACACACACACACACAAACACTACTACACACACACAAAAAAACTACTACACACACACACAAACACTACTACACACACACACAGCAGCGCGGGAAGAGGAGCCTCCCTTTTGCTACGTCACCGAGCCGTGGCGCATCGTCTGCCAGTTGCCATGAGCGTTTTCGAAGTCTCGGGGAATTTACAGATTTTGATTGGGATTATTCAAAAAACGTCGACTGGATGCAAGAAGTAGTCAACATATTGTTGATGCACTCGGCAATGGCCATACTCTAACTACATCAATCAGGAATGATGAAATGGTCTGGACGATTACTTTAAATTATGTTCCAAATATATCCGAAAATGTGCACATCTTGGAAATATCCGGAATATGCCAAAATCACATTAAATTTTTGACTTATTATATATATATAAATATATAGATATACTATATATATATTATTATACTGGTTTTGGGAACACAACTTCGAGATTTTTTTGAGAGAAAGATGCGCTAGTTCGAAGAACAGTCAGATCTAGACTGTTCTTCAGAAGAACAGTCAAGATCTCAAATTGGTATTAAATATACATATGAATCAAAACTATACCTAACACAAAAGTACTCACCTGCTCCAAGTAGGTACATCAGAGTGTTTCTGTAGTTGCTCTTTCGTTTGTAGGAGCAGCTACTTTCACGTTGTAGCGTCCAGCAAATAGTGCCCTATCATGTTGGGACTGAATCGTCCTTGGTATCGGGTTTCCATGGTGGCAATGTCCGGTGGAAACGTTCCCCCTGCTCCTCACTGACTGCGCAAGATTCGTTGGAAGTATCAAGTTGTGAAGGAAAAAAGTGGATTTGAGTGACATCGAGCCCAAGCGCATGGTAACTCTTCAACATGTCATTTACAAGTTCCTCATAATTCGATGCTCGAACATTACCTAGGTAGTTCTTTATAACAGCCAAAAGCTCTTCCAAGCAGCTCATTCCAGGGCAGTAGGTCTTTACAAAGTCATCATCATTGAGTAGTTGACGAATTTGAGGGCCATTGAAAACACCTGCCTTACTTTGGCTTCAGATACAGTGCGTTCAAACTTTGCTAACAAATACTGAAAGCCAGCACCATTTTGATCCATGGCCTTCACAAAATTTTTCATTATCCCAAGTTTCAGATGCAATGGAGGTAAGTACAAACCTTTCACTGTCAACAAGAGGTTTGTACTACAGTTGAACTTGCCAGGTGAGTCTTTCGGTCGTGCTGGCCATTCCTTTTGTTGTAATGTTTGCTGTCCGCTCTAGAGTCCCACAAACAAAGAAAACACAGTGCTTAGTGTAACCTAACTGGCGTCCTAGAAGCAAGGAGATTACTTCAGGTCCCCACACAGATTCCACTGATGTTTTTCATATTTAACAGCAGATAACAAAGTCTTCATAGTTTCACAAGTTTCACTCATTTCATGGCCATGCGCAATTGGAACACTCGGAAGCTTATTTCCTTTATGCAGAAGAACGGCCTTTAGCGTGTTTTTTCCTGAATCTATGAACAGCCGCCACTCACTCTTATCATAAGTGTGAGACTCACAAAGTTGTTCCATGAGTGTGTCAACATCAAAGCAGTAACAGAGCTTGTGTTCCATCTTGAAGAAGCTTGAAAGTTTTTTATGTCTACGACGAAACGTGGTGATGAGAACTCCTTCTTGTAGCAAATTCCATTCCTTGAGACGAGATCCAAGGACTTCACTTTTCTCCTTGGGTAGATCTATGTCCCTAGCAAGGTCATGTAGCATTTTCTGACTGATGAATTTGGGCTCTCTGTTGTCTGCCATTTCTTGAAAGTCTGTATCCATGGGATTATCCTCCTCGTTTGAATCTGATTCACTTATAGCACTTGCAATTGGAACATTTGGAACTGGGAGATCAGGACCATGTGGCACAGGCCTGATGGCAGAAGGTACGTCAGGATACCTGATTTTAGCTCGCGTTTTTACTGAATATCCTTTGATGTTAGTGAGGCAGAAGTAGCAGTCAGTACTGTGATCCTTTTGTTCACGCCAAACCATTGGGATGCCGAATGCCATGCCTGATGGCCGTTTGCCACGCATCCATTCATTCAAGTGGTTCACACAGGGGTTGCATGCTACGTGAGGGGCCCACTTCTTATCTTGATCACCTATACGGCACTTGAAGTAATGCAGATAAGCTGCTTTAACATTCTTTGTAAGAGGTTTCTTCAGACTGTCAGGGGTAAAAATTCCACGTATGTAACAAAAACTGTCCGATGCATTCACACAGTTACGGCGCTCCATCACAGCCCGGTACAAGGTACTATATACGGTAAACCAACTAAAATTAGGACTCCACTAAATCAAACACATCATATCTGCAAAGAAAAATAAAATGTTTAAACATATGTCAATAGCTGTACGATCAGTAGGTAAAAATGTACTACACAGCCTGCTAACCCCTCGCCAATACGCAGCGCGCACACCCTCCCCTGCTCACTGCACAAACCACACTGACTCAAAAACACTGCACTGCCCTAAATAGGCTTGAGAAAAGAAAAGATTAAGAGTTTAAAATTAAAACATTGGTGAAACCTATTTCTGCTGATTTTACCCATATTTTTTCATGAATTGCGTCTGGTTCTCAAAAACTGGACGTGATAGAGTTAATTGAACATCAGATTCGAGTTCAGCAGGGTCGATTTACCTATAATCAGCTCCATTTAGTCCAGAACCATATCTTCGATTTTTTTTTTATACATGTCAGTCAATTTCAATTGTAAGTGTCGTATATTATGAAGGGAATGAATGAGAGGGTTCGACGGCAATGACTTGGAAGGTTCGACGATGCACCATGTTGGAGGTTTCGACGGTGTCGTCGAAAACGCATTCCGTCGAACCTTCCTGTCACCAAATTGAAGAGTAGAAAATAAGTGGGCGGAGCCCACTTAATAATAAGTATATGTAGCCTACTCAAATAAGTATCATTCTGCTTTGTAATGTAGTCACAAAATACGCCTATATATATATATAATATATATATAATATATATATATATATATATATATATATATATATATATATATATATATATATATATATATTATATATATATTATATATATATATATATATTTTATATATATATATATATATTATTTATATATATAATATAATTATAAATAATTAATTCAAAGTTAGAGTGGTACTGATTATTTACCGTAGGGTGAACCATCACAAATTTGGATAAAATTACGTAGACTTGACCTGACTCTACGGTAAAAAGTTCATCGGGTTTCATGGAAGGTTTGCCCAATAGATGGCGTGGCGGTTTGTAAACACTAAACAGTAAACAGTGAGTCACTACTTGTTAGACGCCACACCTGTCCTACATCACCCTGCTGCCCTGCCTCCTCCACCACTCTCCCTGAGTCCCTGCTATCAGGTGAGGCCCAACCACTCGCCAGATGGAATTAAGCGACCCAGTACAAGTGGGAATTAGGTATTGCCACTCTCCAAGGCATGGAGGTAGCCGCTGGTGATACAGCAGCTCTCCCATCACCTGTTGGAGCCTTGCCTGCTGTGTTGACAGGGCGTTAGGGTGTCAAGGTAGGCTTGTAGGGAATGCAAGCCCCCCACCTCATACTACCCCTCCGGCAAGGGTAAAAATGGACGAGGACTGCGCGGTCATTTTCTGAGACTGACTCATTCTGGCTAATATTTAGAACATGACTTGGGCACTCGTGGAGAATGTGGGTCCCGGTGTTGCGCGAAATCCTATAGACCCCTCCATGCATCTCTTATTTCACTGGTTTTACAGCTTAACTGCTGCCCTGATACATGTTACAGGCAACATCGAGATACTAGCTTTCTATGAGAACACTTACAAGTAATAATAGTTACTTAAAAGCTTTAAATATCCACGTCAAAAAGTTCAAACAGGAGTACGGTTCTAATCAGGTATCATTAAGGAAAATCTTAAGAACAAGGTCTCCACGCTAAGCTGACCCAAATGTTGGCTCTACGTATTATACTTACTGTCCTTAACACATCTGTTTATATTTTAATGAGTGCCGATCCTTACTTTGCCCACATGGCCGATATTAAATTTCAGGGCCCAGATAAGCCATAATACTTAGTATTGTTAAGCGTACTTAGCAGACGAAAATTTGCTGATCTTACACTTAAATATTAAAGAAATGCTTAAGTCATTCAACCCAAAATGCTTATCCGATTTAAATATGCTTAACAGGCACCAAAGTTAAGTGTCCTTGATGGGCATGCTCAAATCTTTTCTCCAGCACTCAAGTCTTCACTAGGCCAAGATGGACGCACAAAAACAAAGAATAATCCCTCCCCGAGGTCAAAAATGTACAGCCTAGAAAGACGTTATGGATATGTATGATGATGCTGACCTTATTAAAAGGTACAGGCTGGATCGCGAAGGAATGATATGCAGTTTCGGGAAAATATGCAGTTTCGGGAAAATATGCAGTTGCGGGAAAATATGCAGTTTCGGGAAAATATGCAGTTTGGGGAAAATATGCAGTTCCGGGAAAATATGCAGTTTCGGGAAAATATGCAGTTCCGGGAAAATATGCAGTTTCGGGAAAATATGCAGTTCCGGGAAAATATGCAGTTCCGGGAAAATATGCAGTTTCGGGAAAATATGCAGTTTCGGGAAAATATGCAGTTTCGGGAAAATATGCAGTTTCGGGAAAATTTGCAGTTGTGGGAAAATATGCAGTTTCGGGAAAAAGTGTAGTTTATGACTTGCAAGATTTTAAAGAGAAGTTTGAGTTTTTTAGCTTAATATGTGATGGTTTCCCTAATGGAGATAGTTTTTTTTACTGTACAAGCCTAAAAAAAAGTGAGTGTTTTGCAATTTGAAGAAGTGGTGACAAATTTCTACTAATAAACTTTTTAGACGTTTTGACGGGAAAAAACCCTCCATTTGTAAACACATCAAATATTAACCTAATCAAACCATCAAACTAACCTGACATAACTTTCTAACTAGCCTAACCTAACTCTCTAACTAACCTAACCAAATCTAATCTAAATATTAGCCTTTTTAATTTCCGACAGCGGTAATACAGGTTAGAAATATTCCTTATGATGAGAACGAAACTTTTAGATTTAAAACCACCAATCATATATTGTTTTAAACTGCACATATACCGTCACAAGTCATTATATTACCCATTTGGTACATTTTCGTTATTGGACACCACTTATTTCTAGGTCGAGTCTTTGCTTACCTGAAATTTTTTTGTGTGTATTGATTTGATCGGGTAAAATTCTAGAGTCCTATCCCGCTCTTATTTGTGTTTTTTTTTCTCTCCAGACCTTCACAGATCCCTTCACATACCTCCAAAACGTAATTATGAAGTGGGGGAGAGATACCCCCCAACCAGCCTGAACAACTCTCCCGTGGAACTAAAAAAAAAAAAGTTAATCGCTATAACCTAACCTAACCAATAACCTCTTAGCGAGCACCCCCCCCTAAAAAGAAAATACTAACCTAACCTCAATAAAACTTAAGCTAACCCTGGTAAAAATTTTGAGTCCTTTCCCGCCTTTAGATCTCGCATGGAGGTTATTGGCAAGGGTAGGTTAGGTTATAGTGAGGTTAGGTTAGTACTATTTTGGTAATTGATACTTCCAACCAGGAATTGATTATGAGGTTAGAAGTGCTCTTTTCCCATGTATTTTTATGTATTAAGAATGATGCTCACATTGAAAATCGTCGGATGTATACAATTACAACTCGTCCCTGTATTGTATTAAGCAGCAGTTTTACCATTGTAAAGATTTAACGAGAGATTTTTACAAGAATAAGTAGGTAATTCCCGTACACTATCAATTATATATATTTTTATGTATTTTCAGCCTTATATCATCCCATAGAGTTTTTACCGGATATATTTTACGTCATCCACATAATCTACTACCCCGATAAAAACTCCTTTCCACTTCCCCGCCCGCATTCCCGACGGGTCCCTAGGTTTGTTAGGGAGGAGGTGGATAAATGCAAAATGAGGCATTTCGGACGATTTTTAATGTTACCATCATTCTTAACACATCAAAATGTATAGAAAACGAGCACGCTCCATCTCGTTACTCATATTTTAACTAACCTAACCGTTTCTGGCTGAAATAACATTCAGCTATGTAAGTCATTTTTTTAGCATTTTAGTGCTCAATATTGAAGTTATACCCACCATTGAGTGTGTCCAGAAATGCATTTATCTAAAGCAGCTACATGTCCAATTTATTTGCCCATTTGTATTCCTGTATACATTCCTGCCTTATGCCTTGATACAGATACCCAAAGGGACAACTGTATCTACAAATCACTGTGTATTATTGGTATACTATTGAAATCCATCAGTATTTACGCATAGAAATGTTTGGTGGTAATCATATATATCACTTGTTTAGAGGCAACTATGATAGCCACCCCAGTGGGCCAGTAGGGTAAGCTAAGCATTTGATGAATGCCGTTGACAGGATATGAAATGACCCCACTAAAGGGGTCCTTTAAAAACTTTTCAGTCCTGCGTACACAGGATCAAGGATATTAGAAAGATATATAAATAATATCCTTGCACGGGATGGACTGGCAAGTATAAACAAATGTGGCGCCACCCTGCAGTTGCTGCTCTGAAACAAAAATCATAATTTGCCCTCTGAATATCACATTTTGGTCAATATCTTTCATCACGAAGTTCATATTACCTTCCATTTACGTTGTTAACATATGAACTTCAACCATATATACGGTAACACTGACAATTATTATAATTTAAAAGTTCCTCTCCTTTGCACTATCCTGTTTTCATACTTTGATGATTTACTTAAGTTTTCCTTTAAATGCATTACTTAGCGAGCGCTGAGCATAACTGGGAAGATACACTTAACCAGTTTGCTCAGTAAAGTACTCCAGCACAGGAACTAAGTGTAAGTCCTCTTTATACTTCAGTAATTTTTGTTTGTGTGGGCCCAGGTTCTTGAGAAAAACTAAGTCCAGTGAGATGCGCAATGGACGACGAGTTTGAGAAAGTAGTGCGTATCTAAGTAGATATCTTAGAGTAGGTCAGGTCAGGTCAGGTTAGGTTAGGTTAGGTTAATGCACAGCACGGGGGGGGGGGGGGTGTCGAGGGGGTCGGAGCCCCCCCGTTAGCTTAGGGCAGGTTAGGTTAGGATAGGTAAGGTTAGGTTAGTGCACAGCACGAGGGGCTCGAGGAGGCGTGATAGGTTAGGTCTGTAGAGTTTTGTCATCTTTAGAATAAAGGCTCAACCTCCTATCTTCTTCTTCTTCATATAGGCAACAAGCTTGGGGACATGGTGGAAACCGGGGTTTTTGGGTGGGGCACACATATAAGGGAAATATGGCCCCGATAAAGTTATGAACTAGGGAAATTTCCCTATTTTAGGGATTTTTTGTGGGGGGCCATATTTCCCTTATGTGTGTGCTGTTTTTGGGTGGGGGAGCACACACATAAGGGAAATATGGCCCCGATAAAGTCTATGAGCTAGGGAAATTTCCCTAGTTTAGGGATTTTTTTATGGGGGGCCATATTTCCCATATGTGTGCGCTCCCCCACCCAAAAACCCTGGTTTCCCACCATGTCCCCAAGCTTGTTGGCTATAAGAAGAAGAAAAAGATAGAGGGTGCTTGCTCTTAAGTTTTACCGTAACATGTTTCAGGGCAGCTGTAATGCTGTAAAACATGCAAATCGAAGAATATACTTAGGTAACTTACGAAACAGTTTGCTTTTTCACTTTGATTTGCATGTTTTACAGCTTGCAGCTGCCCTGAAACATGTTACAGGGTACTCTTAGACATAGAGAGTAGAGACACTTATTATTTTATAAGAGTAGTTAGATGAACTGGTATCCAGACAAAGGATATTAATTATACCTGATTAGAACCATACTCCTGTTTGAACTTTTTGACGTGGATATTTAAAGCTTTTAAGTAACTATTATTACTTATAAGTGTAGCGCCCCCCCTTATAGCTTGATGTTAACTTGAAGGGCTCCACAAACCTGGCGATTACGCTGCCACCACCCACAATAAGTGGGATTTTTTTTTTTAAAGATTTAGGGAATATGTGAGTATAACTGGGACTTAATAAAGGACTCGTTAACAGGGCTTCTGTATATTATCACTGTGTTGATACCAGTATTCACATCCCCACTTAACCTAAGGTTTCACCCAAAAAATCACTGCACAATAATAATCCCCGACACGACGCGGTTCTTCCTCGGGTTTAACAAAATCCCAAGAATTCCTTTACCCCACTGTCACTAGGTAAAGTACCTATCTACACACACACTCGCGATGAATCATGGCCTTAGCTGTATACACTGGTGTGTCCACGGGTCATCCACTCAGCTCAGCTCAGCTCCTCACAACCACCATCAGCACACACGGGGGTCCCTCATGGACTAAACCACCCCCTCAGCTCACTCAGCTCAGCTCCAAAACCCTGAATACACGTAAACCAATGAATATTTAAGGTCCAATACATAAATAATCAATGCCCTATACATCCTTATAAATACACCGCCCCACACATACCTTCGAAAAGGGTTGTAAGACACGACTCCCCGCGCTTGTTGTCCCAGCAAGGCTTGGTTAGAGAGAGAGAAAGTATGTCTACCTTCTCCCTTCCTTGCCTTCTTGCCGTGACGTCACTAGCGACCGCGGGCACAAAATATTGTCAGAACCTATATCTACTGATTAAGGACTGAGGAGTGAAGGAAAATTGCGAGCATTTAATTACTAGATATTTATATATTACTTTACTCTCACCACTCAATGTAAACTCTTCGTCAATCGTGAGTCACAGGATTAACCCATTTTCTCGCATTACATAAGTGTTCTCATGGGAAGCTAGTGTCTCGATGTTGCCTGTAACTTGTATCAGGGAAGTAGTTAATCTATAAAACCAGTGAAATATGGAAGGGTCTACAAGATTTCGCGCGTTGACAATATTTCGCACAACACCGGTGTTGCGCGAAATATTGTCCGGGACCCACATTCACCATGAGTGCCATGCCTTGTTTCTGGATTCCAGCATTTTTGGTATTTGGGTACTTTCAACGGAAAATTTTTACACTAGACCCAGAATTCTCTACACATTTGGGAGTATGCTTTCTGCTTACCTTAATGGATTCTGAGAAGCATTGTCTCAATGAGTTTCCGTCTCAAATCACTACTTTAGGAGATATATGATGCTTTTAGTAGGAAGGAGAGTGTATAGAAGATATGAAATGGGTTATAATGGACGAGGACTTCACGGTCGTTTTCAGAGACACCGACTATTTTTTCCTAGCCTACAATAGGTGCTTTTTCTAATGGAGATAGTTTTATTTTGTGCAAACAGATAGTTTATAAAAAAAATTAAAAAAATCATCACCAAATTTTATGGCACCGTTTCCATTAAAAACACTATCTCCATCAGAAAAAGCACTAAAACTTGGCCGGGAAACATTAGTCAGGGTCTTATAGGTTTTAATGAAACCTATAATGTTAGGTTAGGTATACTTTGTGGTTAAGGTTAGGTTAGGTTTCATTAAAACCTTTCAGGTTAGGTTTGGTTGCATTAAAACCTATAAGGTTAGGTTAGGTTTCATTAAAACCTTTCAGGTTAGGTTTGGTTGCATTAAAACCTATAAGGTTAGGTTAGGTTTCATTAAAACCTATAAGGTTAGGTTAGGTTTCATTAAAACCTAGAAGTTTAGGTTAGGTTTCATTAAAACTTATGAGGTTAGGTTGGGTTTCATTAAAACCTATGAGGTTAAGTTAGGTTTCATTAAAACCTATAAGACCCTGAATTTTTCCAGGCAAAGTTTTAGTGCTTTTTCTGATGGAGATAGTGTTTTTAATGGAAACGGTACCATACAATTCGGTGATGATTTAAAAAAAAAAAATTCTATGGGTTTGCGCAAAATAAAACCTCCATTAGAAAAAACACCTATTGTAGGCCAGAAAAAAATTGTCGTTGTCTCTGAAAACGACCGCAAAGTCCTCGTCCATTATTACCTGAAAATGAACTAATCTAACCTAACCCCACGTTTTAACCTCCTAGCTAAAGCCAAATCCTCATTAAAATGTGTCTGCGGCAAGGGAAGAAGAGGCGATGCAGGTCACAAGAGGAAGAAGAGTGAGGCGCACATAAGCACTTGCCTCTCTCCTCCCTATAAACAACATATCATATCTCCAAAGGAAATGATTTGCGACAGAAGCTCATGGAGAGAATGTTTCTTAGAATCCAATTAGGTAAACAGAAACCACACTGGACTCCCAATTGTGTAGGGAATTATGGTCTTAGTGTAAAATAATGCCCTTTCAAGCAGTAATGGTTAAGATTAGTTTTATCGCCCCTGCCATATCTCGCTTACTACCTTATGGGGGACTAATCTTTTTTCATACACGTCTTCTACTAACCTTCAAACCTCTTGGCAAGCTTTTACTTTGGTCAAAATTACGGACAAAAGGGATATAATAAGAATAAATAGGTGCAACTCCGCCGTCGCCTTCAGCACAGTCAGAGACCGCGGGCCAAGCCCTCCCTCACGTACAGCAGTCAGACTAGGTTAGGTTTAGTTTAGTTTATAATATAGCTAAACTAAACCTAACCTTAACCTAACCTACCCTGGCTGCTGTCCGTGAGGCAGGGCTGGGAGAGGCGCCTGTCGCACGGTCTAAACTGTGCTGATGGACACAGCGAAGTAGCACCTTATTTATTAATACTAGATCATTTTTTGTCTGTGATTTTGACCAAAGTAACAGCTTGCCAAGAGGTTTGAAGGTTAGTAGAAGACGTGTATGACAAAAGTTTAGTCCTTCATAAGGTAGTAAGCGAGATAAAGCAGGGGCAATAAAGCGAATCTTAACTCCAGGAATGGACCCATCCCATAACTACGTCACAGTTTGTTTACCACGGTGCATTGTGGGAATAAGGCGGGGTCATGAGGCTGAGCGGGCGGGCGCTACAGTGAAGAAAGGCAACACTGTGTCCTTAAATATCCCTCATGCAAACTGTTGTGTTCCATATTGTGTTGCAACAAGTAGACAAACTCCTTTCTTGCGGTTCTATCAACTTTTAAAAGCGAAGAATAGAAAGAAAAATTGGATAAAGCTCATAAGAAACGACTATGTGGACTCACATCACAGACACCTCAAGTACCGTATTTGCCGGCGCATGAGACGCACCTCCGCTTAAGACGCACCCCTATTTTACAAAGAGGTTTTTAGAAAAAATAAAATATTGGTGTTTTTGAGGGGGGGGGGGGGGAATCGTTAATTTATCAAAACTTATTAAAAAAAAAAAAAAAAAAAAAAAGCATTTGTAGGGGAAAGCAAATGATTATGAGCATGTACCTCGATACAATATTCACAGTGCAATGAATGTGAATGAAAAATTATACTAGTTAAAATGTAAAGGGAATGACAGGGTAATCAAAATCGGTCATAATATATTGCAGGATGCCCCTACGAATTGATATTCTAATATTTTGCTACCTATGACATATAGCTTAGATTTAATGTTGTAGGTATGCCTTTGTTGCTTTTCTGCTATGTGTTTAGACTTTGTGGAATATTTGAAGTATAGACATTGGTATTATTTTGGTAGTGGGCTTCCAAAAGTCCTAAGACTCTTACTGACACCATCGTGTAGCTTTCTTCATAATGAGTATTTTGAGCCCCATTTCCCATGGCGCAATTGAATAATAATGGAATTACACGTAGTACCGAAAATCTACAGTTATTTCAGCCAGAAAGTTAAGTTAGGTTAAATCTGATTAGGTTAGGTTAGGGGTGGGGTTTGGTTTAGTAACAGATGATATAGAGAAAAAACGAAAATTTCCCATAATATGGCAGTGTGAAGAGTAGCAATGTTTGTAGGGCGGACCTGGAGGGGCAGGTTGCCCCCCCCCCCCCCCACACACACGTACATATAAACAAACATTGATTTCCGACAAAAACGAGAGCCAGATTAATTCAAAACACATCAAAACTATTCAAGAGGACTAAGTTTCCGCCTCGAAGTCGGTGGTTGCCCAATAACAAATATTTACGAAGATATTTAGTTAACACTGTAAGGTACTAGAACCCTCCTGAGGAGAGACAAGGAGAGGTATGTCAGGAGCATGATGGGGCAGATGGCTCTTGGTGAGCTGGAAGTACTTTGGGCAGTGTTTCCAGGTGGCCCTCCGAATGAGCAGCTTCCACCACTGGGTACAGGCAGTGGTGCGACCCTCCATGACGAAACGCACCCTCTCATGCGTACAGAGAGGTGTAGCAAAGTTGAAGGTGGAAAGGAGCTGGTGTTGTAATATTTAGTGCGGAGCTCCTCAAAGCTGGGGGTGAGGCCATGATCCGCGGGTTGCATGCTGTCCTGACTGCCGTGTGGCAATCAGGTACCATTCCTCCTGACTGGAAAAGGGGGCTGGTCGTCCCTATCTGGAAAGGGAAAGGGGACCGTCAGGACTGCAACAATTACCGCGGTATTACACTGCTCAGCGTACCAGGCAAGGTGCTTGCCCATCTATTGCTGACACGAATTCGCAGTCATCTGATGAAGCATCAGAGACCTCAGCAGTCTGGGTTCACGCCTGGTAAGTCAACAACGGACCGTATCCTAGCGCTTCGTGTCCTGGTGGAACGCCAACGTGAGTTTCGACAGGGGATGCTTGCAGCCTATGTTGATCTCAAGAAGGTGTTTGACTCAGTGCATCGTGAGTCACTCTGGGATCTTCTGCGACTTCGAGGGATTCCTGCAAGGACTATTGGTTTGATAACTGGTCTGTATTCTGGGACTGAGAGTGCTGTGAAGTGTGGGGCAGGTGTATCCAGCTTCTTTCCTGTGAATACAGGAGTGAGGCAAGGGTGCGTCCTTGCCCCATCACTTTTCAACGCTTGTATGGACTGGGTATTGGACAAGGTTGTAGATCAAAGTGATTGTGGAGCATCTGTCAGCAACACCAAGATCACTGATCTTGTTTTTGCCGATGATGCAGTAATCTTTGCTGAGTCGCTGGAGGTCCTGGTGATGGCTCTCGAGGCGCTGCACGAGGAGGCAAAGCCTTTGCAGCTTGAGGTCTCCTGGCTCAAGACCAAGGTCCAGGTGTTTGGAGACTTACTAGATGAAGCAGTACAGTCTGTTCATGCGTGTGGCGAGGACATTGAGATCTTGGAAAGTTTTACATACCTTGGTAGCGCAGTCCGTAATGACGACGGGTCACGTCAAGAAGCCTTACGGCGGATTGGCATATGTTATGGCGGTGTTACGGACTCGCTCAGCGGGAGTATTTGGCGTTGTCGGTACCTGTGCAGGAGGACAAAGATCCGGATCTTCAAGTCGCTTGTGATCCCTGTCTTACTCTATGGTTGTGAGACATGGACACTAAATAGTGACTTGAAGAGACGAATCAATGCCTTTGGTAATAAGTGTCTTCGCAGAATCATGGGGTATCGCTGGGATGATTACGTATCAAATCAGCGATTGCACCGTGAGACTGAATTGAGGCCTATTACCTGCATAGTCCGTCAGCGCCAACTTCGGCTATATGGGCATGTGGCACGCTACCCTGAAACCGATCCTTCCCATCGGGTTGTATCTGTAAGAGACAATCCGGCATGGAGGAGGCCAAGGGGGCGCCCACAAGGCTCGTGGCTGGGGCAAGTTGATGTTTCTTGTTGAGAGCTGCTTGGTATGGGAAAGGAGCCTGCATGGGAACTCGCGCGAGGTGACCCCCGGGAGTGGCGTCGTAGGGTGGGCGAGGCGACGCGCCCCCCGGCGTATGCCCCCAATGATTGATTGATTGTAAGGTAACCATCTCTACCTTGTTGTTATTGTTGTAATTGGTGAAGGGCACCGTTGTCGGGATCGACGATATTTGCTCTGGTTTACACCTATGGATCTATTACAGTCGCGAGGGTTGATTAGTCTTCTTCAGGAAGGTACAGGTGAAGGCTGGTTCACACTCTGAAATCACGGCAGCGTTCCGTCAGCCGTGCCTTGTATTCACACTACACACAAATCTCGATTTCCCGGATCTCCATTTCCTGGATATCGGATTTGCCGGACAAAATCCGAGGTCCGGGGATATGTCAGAGTCCCAGACTTTTTTTTTTTTTTTTTTTTTTTTTTAACGTTGAAATGCCTGGTCCTGTTCGTAAATTGACAAAGTTGTCCGGCGGCCCGAGTGTCTCCTGTCACCCCTGGTCAGTGTCCGCGCCTCCCGCCAGGTGGCAGCATGCTCAGCGGTCGTATTGTTTACATTTGGGCACACGACACTCACGGTTCACCTGCACGGCCTCAGTCAGTCCCCTGATTCTCACTGCCCCTGGTGCAGAAATATTTCTGAGGCTATTGAACAGTTTCTGCTGCCTCCCGCCAGGTGGCAGCATCCTCAGCGGTCGTATTGTTTACATTTGGACACACGACACGCAAGGTTCACCTGCATGGCCTCCGTTAGTCCCCTGACCCCCACTGCCCCTGGTGCAGGAACGTCTCTTGAGACTATTGAACACTTTCTGCTGCCTCCCGCCAGGTGGCAGCATGCTCAGCGGTCGTATTGTTTACATTTGGGCACACGACACGCAATGTTCACCTGCACCCGCCTCCGTTAGTCCCCTGACCCCCACTGCCCCTGGTGCAGGAATGTCTCTTGAGACTATTGAACACTTTCTGCTGCCTCTCGCCAGGTGGCAGCATGCTCAGCGGTCGTATTGTTTACATTTGGGCACACGACACTCACGGTTCACCTGCACCCGCCTCCGTTAGTCCCCTGACCCCCACTGCCCCTGGTGCAGGAATGTCTCTTGAGACTATTGAACACTTTCTGCTGCCTCCCGCCAGGTGGCAGCATGCTCAGCGGACGTAAAAGTCCGAGGCGGGGTAGTTGATATTGGCGGTTGCTGGACAGTAAATACTAGAGTAGGATAAACGTCCGGGGGTGGGTAATGGCATCGGACTTTTTTTTTTTTTTTTTTTTTTTTATTTTTTATTTATTTTTATTTTTTATGCGGATAATTCCTGGACCTTTGCAATTCCCGGACTTTTGCAGTTCCCGGAACACTGCTCCCCCCTATTAGTCCGGGAAAACGAGGTTTGTGTGTATTTGTCACGGTTCCGTCATTTTCGGCAGTTCCTGCTCACCCTCTAAGCAGACATGGTGCCTCAGAGGCTATGCTTGAAGAAATTTGCATTAATAGCACTTCTGGTGGATGAAGAAGAGTTGAACTCTAAAAGACACTGTTTTGGGTACGGTACATAAAGCCTTGAGAAAACGATAATTATCAGCACGGCACAGTCTCATTACGTTAAAATATTCTTCCCCAGAAACCGTTACGTGACAGGACGCTGATGTATTGGAGCCGTGATGGCGGCGCACCGTTTAGTGTAACACGTCTATTTGTTTTAATGTAAGAAATTCTAACGGATGTGATGAGACGGTGCGGTGTCACCATGATGGTATGGTGTGATTCGGCCTTGAGGCGGGCGGTGTGGCGCCGTGATGGGTCTTGGTCTTGGTGTACCGTGTGGAAGACTTTTGTCCCATCTACAGGTACCGTTGCACTCTTTTTACTAGCACTCTTTCATACAGTTTCCTTATCCGTAGAGGTACAGGGGTGAGGATTGAGGGGTCGAGGTGGTACAAAGGCCTATGCTGTCTCCTATCCCACCTTGCTTACCACTGTAGCGGCGCTAACACACAAACTCACACACACACCTGCATCGGCTTAGGCCACCCCTCTGTCTGGGACCAGAATTAGTGAGTGACCTGATGCTGACCTGACTTGTCCTCGCCGACACAACTGCAACACCAGCCAGGTAATTCAGTCAACCACAGGACACACAGAGACACACACGCCGCACCTCTTGTCCCCACGTTGTACAATGACTCGCTGTCAAATAAACAACACAGCCACGACGCCCTTTCTCCATCCTTGCGTGTATAGACAGACTCCCCAAGATATTACACCTCCCTCTCACCGCTCACACTCCTTCAAATGAAACTTTAACACGCTCTTTGTTTCACTATTCCATTTATCAATAATACTCAGTCCAGCGAAAATTCCATCACCATTTTCTGCCTCCCTTCTATCATCTCCTTCCAAATGTTGTGTCAACTTGTGTGGCCGAGTCGAATGCGGGTTAAGGCTACATCTAATATGTGGTATGTTTGTCTTTCCATGGGTGCGGGGAGGAGTCTGAGGGTAAGACCCATGGTGGGTGCGCGGAGGGCGTCGCCGAGTGAAGTATCCCAGGTGAAGCGGCAGACCTGAGATATCAGAAATTTTACAATGGAGAGCAGCAGAGGGGGGTGGATGATGTTTACATCTGACACGGCCATCTTGGCAGCACAATCGCTATCTTGTTGCCCCAGCTCTTGTTTTCTCTTAAACTCCAACCTTTCTTAGTATTATGCATTACTGTTGATAATTATATAACACAGTTACAAATTTGTGCTCAGTGGACTACTGCTCAACACAGATCACTCCAGACTCCTTTAGTAATACAGGAGAAACCTCATTTAACCGGCATTTAAACAAGCAGCTCAAACAACGGCACTAATCGACCCAGGTTTTTTTTTTTTTTTTTTTTTTTTTTTTTTTTTTTTTCCTTTTTCTCCGGGCCTCCAGCAGGGAGGACCACGGGCTAGCTTGAGCTCGTCAGAGAGATCCTGTGAAAAAAGAGAGGAGAGTGTTCGTGCTGCTGGCGTGGGACACGAGGACTGGCTTGTCCATCCTGACGAGGAGTGGGGGGTAGAAAGGGGCACTCAGCAGGATAACCCAGGCAGTAATTAGGTATAATTATTTCAAAAACTGAGAAAATCGGCAGAAATTTAGTTCAAATTTGGCGGGGTAGTACGCAGGGTTGGCAACCCTTTCATCCCTTTCACTGGTAAACTCTGGAACTCTCTTCCTGTTTCTATTTTTCCACTTTCCTATGACTTACATCTTTTCAAAAGAAGAGTAACACGACACCTCCCGAACAAAATTGGCTCACCCCTCTTTTTTATTTTATTCTCTTACTGTCTTCTTTATATGGACTGGCAACTAAGCGGGCTTTGTGTTACCCATTTTTGTTGTGCCCTTGGCCAGTTCCTTTGATGTGTATAAAAAAAAAAAAATCAAAAAAAGAGATTTTGGGCGATTCCATAAGAGTAACTCTCAAAACAACGGCAAAATGAGTTATCCGGCATGCGCTCCCCCCTGAGGGTGCCGGATAAACGAGGTTCTCCTGTACACCACCGGCTGTTCTGCATTCTCTGCCCGACCTCTCATGCGCTAATATGGCCGCATTAGACGCAGGCTGAACTTTGCATTCCTTTTTAAGGGAAAAAACTGCGTCTTATGCGCCGGCAAATACGGTAACTCTTTCAACTGCTTGAATCTTAAACCTCTGACATTTATTCCACGTCCAGGTCTCACTTGCATATGTTACTGTCGGAACTATTATGCTATCCCTAAGCGCTTCCTTACTCTCATCACGTGCCCCAAGTATCCCACTACTTTCCTTCCTTTTAGGGCTCTCTCTCTCTTATCTCCCCTGCAGTGCTTCCATACTTGCACAGGATAGAGCTATTATTTGTACATTCGTAATTATTTTACATTGCTTTTGGCTCTCAACTCTCATTTAATATTGACATTGATACATATATCTATACTAATATAAGCGAAAGTGTGTGTGTGTGTGTGTGTCCGCTCTAGGTTCCGTCCCCAGTGGCGCAATCCCATCATATGGCACAGTTTTGGAACCAGGTTGACCAGGGGAAGGTTTTAAGCCCACTTATGTGATGATCCGATCACTTTTTTTTTCTTCTTTTTTTTAGCAGCCTATTAGCGAGAATTGTGAAGAAAAAAAAGTGGGTTGCGAGAATTGAGGAAACCTTGATGTAGGCTGATGGGTAATGGGTGAGTGAATGGGTGGGGTGATGGGTAATGGGTGAGTGAATGGGTGGTGGGTGATGGGCTGGGGGTGATGGGTGAGGGAATAGGTGGGGGGTGATGGGTAATGGGTGTGAATGGTGTGGGATGGTAGTGTGTGGTGATGGGTAATGGTGAGTGATGGGTGGGGTGATGGTAATGGGGTGGTGGGGGGTGATGGGTAATGGGTGAGTGAATGGGTGGGGAGTGATGGGTAATGGGTGAGTGAATGGGTTGGGGGTGATGTGAATGGGTTGGCGTTAATACATACATTTCTACATCCATGATTTCAGGAAAGTTAGAAGGGGCTATCTGGAGAGTCTGTGTTTGGTGGGCCAAAGGCCCACCAAACACAGGTGGTGGGCCAAAGGCCCACCAATAGCCCTCCGCAGGAGCTAGCCAAAAAGTCCGCCCGGAGGGCGGCTTTGCGGCTAGTATATATATATTGTTGTCTTAATTTCTAAAATACCATCACTTTATTTTTGGTTATCTGTATTACCAAATACAGATTGTTGTAATTCATGGTAAATACATCTGTTATCTATTTTCTATTGTCTTGTATTGCTGTTAATGTTTCATGTATAATGTCTTTGCTTTTAAGCAGTTCAAGTGCAAAATTGGAGGTCAAAAGGGTAAACTCTGGCCTCGTCAAAGACTAATGGATAATTTTCACATTCAAAGTACTATTCACGCTTGGCGAAATTCACTTTTGGCGCTGATATGGCTAGACTAATTAATTTGCCATGAGGGACCACTGTACATTGGCCCCTCGAGTTTGGCTATTTAATGTTATATACACGTATCATTATTTAGGTCAGTGTAGCACCGCGTGTCACCTTAAATAAGGGTTATTTAAAGGTGTTGAGGTGGCGGGGTAGCCGGTGACGGTGATACATTCTTGTCGCGGCCACCCCGTAACACTTAACAAAAAAAATGTACGTGTCACACATCTTGTTGGCTTGTGATTGGTCAAGAAGTTTTAGAAACAGTTTGTCATCGGCTGGTGACTGATGACAAGTTTGATGACGTCATTACTCACCCAAGCCAGTCAAGGCCTTCCTACCCATTTACTACCTACCGAGGGAGGCTTGCTGGATACGGTAGTAAGGGCAGGTAGTATCTAGGTGGTGGGAGAGCGGGCGGTAGCTGGAGATGCCACTTCCGTTGCTGGATCTGGGCCCAAGGGTTCACACATATACTTCCATAATTTCTGCTCAGACAACGTTTACAGGGGAACAAAAAAAACATGATTTTTAAAACTAGTTTTGCAATTATTTTTCACATATGTTCAATTATGCCAGGTTCATATGGTTTTAATATTATATACTTCAATGCTTCACCTAACTGCCTATCTTTTGTGTGTGTTTTTTTTTTTTTTTTATATACAAAGCCATATTCCCAATATTTTGGTTCATTACATTTTTTCCTAAAATGTCTGAAGTTAAACTAAAGTCCAAAGTTAGGCAGTTTACGGTACTTTAATATTTCATAGACCTGTTCTCAATAGTGAGCATATCTTCAGTTAAGCTGCTTAAAACACAGGAAAAGAATACCAAACTACCATCAACACTCATTGTCTTGTTGCAGGAAACAGAGAGAACCACCACCATGAGGGAACAAGTTTACCGGTCGACCACCACTCCAGCCCATGACCGCAGCAAGAACTGGGTGCCCTCCTTCCTGGCCCACAGTTCATCAGGCACCACATGGACCCGCACGCTGGTCCTTGTCATTTCTGTCATGTTTGCTGTCACGGGACTGGTTAGTATATTA
This sequence comes from Chionoecetes opilio, assembly GCA_016584305.1. Classification (NCBI taxonomy): domain Eukaryota; kingdom Metazoa; phylum Arthropoda; class Malacostraca; order Decapoda; family Majidae; genus Chionoecetes; species Chionoecetes opilio. The sequence continues at coordinate 198,577 of JACEEZ010003235.1, forward strand.
TATATACACATACAGTGGGGACTCGGTACTCAACTGAATTCATTCCAGAAGGCTGTTCGAGTGCCGATTTGTTCGATTACTGAACAAATTTTTCCCATAAGCAATTAAGTAAATTGAATTAATCCATTCAAGACCTCAAAAAATGGTATTATTTTACAATAGGACCAGAATTTTCTATACAATTGGAAGTTTGGTTTCTGTTTACCTAATTGGATTCTAAGAAACATACTCTCTATAAGCTTCTGTCGCAAATCATTACTTTTGGAGACATGATATGTTGTTTATAGGGAAGAGAGAGACAAGTGTTTATGTGCACCTCACTCTTCTTCTTCTTCTTCTGACCTGCATCGCCTTGATTTTTCCCTTGCCACAGACCCTTTTTATTGCAAATTTGACTTTAGTTTGGAGGTTAAAACGTGGAGTTAGGTTAGGTTAGTGTGTCAAAAGGTGGGGTTTGGTTAGAATTTTAATATATTCTATACACTCCTTCCTATTAAAATCATCTTATATCTCCAAAACTAGTGATTTGCGACAGAAGCTTATAGAGACAATGTTTCTCAGAATCCATTAAGGTAAACAGAAATCATACTACCAAATCAACATACAAACATCATAATCATCAAACAAACTAAACAAATATAAAATCAATCATACAAACCAAATTGATCCAAATCAGGAACAATTTCTCAACCTCTTCAATTGTTTGTGAGCATTGTTTTCGTAACTGACTGTTTTGTTTTCCATTTCTAATGTGATTCTATCCAATTTTCTTTTTGATTGGCTGTCATCACAAATCTTAGGCCCCATGGTGACTTATTTATACAAAGAATATGAAATAGAACACCAAAAAAGCAAGACAGTTTTCCAGCCAAGTTTAGCAGAGCGAGTATTACGAGCACTGAGCGACAGCTACAGGAAGACTGACTCATTTCCTTAGTTTCAACTGGGATACACATATGCCTGACGCATCTCAGCTCATACAAGTCTTGATACAAGTATTGTTCAGCCGAGTTTCCGAGCAAACGGTCAACTACCGTGTGATTTTTTTTTTCCAGAAAAAAACTTTTGAATAGCAAAATATTCGAGTACCGAGTTCCCAGTGTGTGTATCTATATATACAGTCAAACCTCGATATAACGGACTAAAGGGGGCGAGGAGTGGCCCGTTATAGCGAGAGTATTTTCCCAAGGGTGGAAAAATATAGGTAAAACACAGGGAAATTTGTGAAATAAATTAGAAATAATCACAAACACAAGCAGACCGTGTAGCTATGTTGGGAGATAAACAGTGACTGGCGCTAAATGCTGGATTTGGTATGCTCCTGCACGCTGTGTAATAAATGAGAATTAATCACAAACACAAGCAGACCGTGTAGCTATGTTGGGAGGTAAACAGTGACTGGCGCTAAATGCTGGATTTGGTATGCTCCTGCACGCTGTGTAATAAATGAGAATTAATCACAAACACAACCAGACCGCGTAGCTATGTTGGAAGGTAAACAGTGACTGGCGCTACATAGCAAGCTCACCCACGACTGCATGGGAGTGGTATTAGGAGAGGTAGTAAATCTCCAGGCTCGCTCATTACTGCTTGGTATGCTATGAAATACCATTATTCTAGGTGAATGTAGACATATAATCGCATTTTAATGGCTATTATTCATACATATGAGTAAATAGATGAAAATACAAGCAAGGCGCTCATCCACGCCTGGCAGCTCGGCCACGGCAGCAGCAGTGTTGTCGTCAAGACATAATTATAAGACACAAGTTACCCATGTACACATGATAAACATCATAATGAACAATGTAAATAGATATGTAAATACCTGTAATGTAAATAATTATAAAAAGTACTACTGTGGATAAATGCCTGGGTGCCTGGCCTGGGTGTCGGAGCCATGTTTGTTTACATTCAACGTGCAAATAGTGCAGATGAACAGCTGTGTGTGTGTGACGCTGTGCAGTCTCCCGGGGTAGAAGCTTCAGCTAACACTAGAGGAGAGGAGAGGAGAGGAGAGGACCTACGAAGCGAAACTTAAGAGAAAGAGGTCACAAGAAGAAGTCAAGAAATTGTAATACGTACTAATATTCAATATTTTAACCCACATACACACCTTCTACAACTAAATCACTAGCAACACAGGCTCCTACCTTATATATCTTAATATCTGATACATTAAAACTCCTTAAAACCCAAGCATTCCAAAATAAAACTAAAAAAATTATGTCGAGTTGACGATTCCAGCGGCGATAAGCGGTCTGATATGCCATTCTTGCCCGCAAGTTTGTCTCGTGAATGGAGTCCGTTAAATCGAGGTCTGTTATATCGAGGTTTGACTGTACAGTAAAAGCCTTATAACTCGGCACGATAGGGGCTCTGGCCCTTGCCGAGTTATGCAATGTCCTCCTCTGATATGGGTAAAAAAAAAAAAAAAAAAATACAGTACTGTAAAAGCATAAAAAAATACATTTACCAATGAACGGGTAGCAGCAGGCATGTAATCCAAGGAGAGGGGAGCCTTAGCCTTGTTGTAACATGTAGAAGATGTTAGGGGGACTCAGCCGCATTTTAACACTGGTATCCCTTTAATCACTTTATAATCACAAATCTGGGCGGGAAGCCAGCAACAAAGGTCGTATCGCCAGCAACGACCATCTCTCCGACTACCTAGATACTTCTTTTCCTTACGACGGAAGCTACAAAGCCTCCCTCGGTCGGTCGTAAACGCGTCGGAAGGCGCTGACTGGCTAAGGCGAGTAATGACGTCATCAAGCTCATCATCAGTCACCAGCCAATGACAAACTGTTTTTAAAACTTCTCGACCAATCACAAGTCAGCGAGACATATTTCCGGGCAAGAATGGCATGCCAGACTGCCTCTACCCGCCTGCTGTCCCGTCATCTCAAACTAATTCTCGTTTTATTCGGAATGCTTGTGTTTTAAGGAGTTTTAATGTAACAGATAGTAAGATGTATAAGTAAGGAGCCTGTGTTGCTAGTGTTTTGGTGGTAGACGGTGTGGGTTGAAATAGTGAATATTTGTGATATAGGGAGGCCCCGCGGCAAGGCCTCTCAGTCACTCACTGCCCTGCCATCAGTCACCTCATCATAACATCTTTAAATCACCCTTATTTAAGGTGACACACGGTGCTACATTGATTTAGATAATGACACGTATATATAACATCTCACCATAATCACTAAGTTGTATAATAACGAGTAATAAGACGTTTAATCCTGCCCAAACCTACAGTGGCGGAGGAGCTGGCGGCTCCAGCCGCCACTCTCAAAAGTTTTTAGTAAAAACCTGCAGCTATCTGCCTCACCTGTGCCTTCCTGAAGAAGACAGTCAGCTCCCACGCCTGTGATAGCACCATAGGATATCACCAGGGATCATAGGATTCCTCAAGGGGTTCTCGCTCCCCTACTAAATATTACCAAGGATATCTATCTCCCTTGGTGAAGTTGGTGTTGATATCCACCTCACTGGCTTTATCATGCTGCTGCTGCTGCTGCTGCCGAAGGCCGCGCTGCCAGACGTGGATGAGTCCCTTGCTTGTATTTCATCTCTTTACTCATATATATGAATAATATCCATCCAAATGCAATCATATGTCTACATTCACCTATAAAAAAGATATTTCATAGCATACCAAGCAATAATGAGCATGCCTGGAGACTTCCGACCTCTGCTAATACCGGTCTTGAGCAGTCGTTGGCCAGTGTGCACGTTTACGACCAAACCTACGACTTTCCCGCGCTGTGGGTTCCGTCGTAGGACTTCCGACCAAAATATTGGTCTCAAAGTGTTTTGTGGCTTCCCTCCCTGTACTGTATTGTATACAGTACTGTACAACTTAATTTTACATCACTTAAGCACTTAATTACTGCAACACTATGCCCTGTCCACTAACTCTACCTTCGACTGCGAGTGCATGGGAGGACACAGGGGGCGGCATGAGCCTCTAATCACAGGCGTCACTATAAGAATCCTGCCTGCACCACCACGGGCGAGGGCCAACCATCACAGCCCTCGAGTGAACCTCCAGGGCCTACCATCCCACCCATGGAGCTCACTGCCTACACGCACTATAAAAAAAAAAAAAAAAAAAAAAAAAAAAATTTTGCCATGCCGAGTTATATAAAATTCCGAGTTATACAGTGCAGAGTTATAAGGCTTTTACTGTATATATATATATATATATATATATATATATATATATATATATATATATATATATATATAAAATATATATATATATATATATAATATATATATATATATATATATATATTATATATATATATAATATATATAAATATATATATATATATACACACAAACCTCGATTTCCCGGACCTCGATTTCCCGGATATCGGATTTGCCGGACAAAATCCGAGGTCCGGGGATGTCAGTCGCGGAATTTTTTTTTTTTTTTTTTTTTTTTTTTTTTTTTTTTTTTTTTTTTTTTTTTTTTTTTTTTTACGTTGAAATGCCTGGTCCTGTTCGTAAATTGACCAAGTGTCCCGGCAGTCCGAGTGTCTCCTGTCACCCCTGGTCAGTGTCCGCGCCTCCCGCCAGGTGGCAGCATGCTCAGCGGTCGTATTGTTTACATTTGGGCACACAACACTCACTGTTCACCTGCACAGCCTCTGTCAGTCACCTGACTCCCACTGCCCCTAGTGCAAGAACATTTCTGAGACTATTGAATACTTTCTGCTGCCTCCCGCCATGTGGCAGCATGCTCAGCGGTCGTATTGTTTACATTTGGACACACGACACTCACGGTTCACCTGCACAGCCTCCGTTAGTCCCCTGACCCCACTGCCCTGGTGCAGGAACGTCTCTTGAGACTATTGAACACTTTCTGCTGCCTCCCGCCATGTGGCTGCATGCTCAGCGGACGTAAAAGTCCGCGGGGGGTAGTTGATATTGTTGGTTTTCCCGGACAGTAAATACTAGAGTAGGATAAACGTCCGGGGGTGGGTAATGGCATCGGACTTTTTTTTTTTTTTTTTTTTTTTTTTACTTGCGATTCCCGGACTTTTGCGGTTCCCGGACCAGTGCTCCCCCCTATTAGTCCGGGAAATCGAGGTTTGTGTGTATATATATATATATTATATATATATATATATATTATATATATAATATATATATATATATATATATATATATATATATATACAGTAACCACGGAAAGTGTCTGGAGTAGGGCCCATTGACATGTGGTCAACCATATTATAAGGGAGTAACAAACACACTATAGTCTATTCATTTAAGCTGGATTTTGGGGAGCTGCTCGATGCCTACCCGAGTTTGTAAGGACGTCGCTGATTGGCTGATAGACTCGGGTTGGGTGGTGGTGGTGGTGGTACCTTGCCTGGCCGCTACCAAAACCCTTGCGTTGCCTCAGAAAAATATTCATATTTCTTTGCTTAACTCACCTCTTACACAAGATAGACCTAATTTGTTTGCATCAGTGAATCAGGCAGTGATTGGTTAACAATAACACGCCATTCATAACTCAATAGGGTAAAAAATAAAGTCATAACTGAGTATCACAAGAGTATGCGGAATTTCAGGTTTCAATGCATTGAAATGTTGAAATGCACTCGCAATCGAAGGTAGAGTTAATGGGCAGCGTGTGGGTGTCCTTAGGCCACTCAACAGTGCAGAGAAAGATTTTAATTAAGTTGATTTTACAGCCCTCATCAAGGATCAAACTCGGATCACCGAGAACGCCACTCGGAGACTTCTTCTTGTGACCCTTTCTGCTTAGTATCACTTTGTAGGTCGTCTGTCAAGTTCGTGCTCGAGCTTGACATATATCTTTACGCTAACCACTCTGCTACCGCCTCCCATAAGAGACGTACGGGACACGTCTTCCTTCCTTCCTGCTTAGTATAGTATTATAATAGGCTTAGTATAGCTTGTAGTTTTGCTTTTTTTTTCTTCCATTTTTGTGTTTTTCTCTACAGGAGCAGCCGGTGTCGCATAAGATAGGTAACACCTCGAAATAAGTAGCACCTTACCTTACACCCCCGCCGCTCCTTACTATTTACCACAAAATACTCCTTTATAAGGGATTAACTATGACGTGTGTGGTACTGTGGTTTCTGGAGGTACTGGAGGAGACAGGAGAGAAGAGAGGAAGGCATTGTGACAGTGTTATTGCCGTATAACACTGTCACACAACCATCAGCTGACAAGATATGTGTCAGGCTCACTCACTCAGACCAAAACAGCATCCGCTGGGTGACTCCCAACTCAAGCTCAATCTCAAGCTCCTCTCTTCGAGACTGGAGTAAAATTTAGCCGTGAGAAAAGTAAGGTGATGATAGTAAATATAACAGAGGATGACAGAAACGCTACATGGAGACTGGGAGAAAATGAATTAGAACAAACTAGTGAATACAAGTACCTAGGGATGTGCATTAGTTCCAATGGATGTGGAAAGCAAACGCTGAAAAGATCAGCCAGGCCAATCAGTGGGTTGGTC